>RYZW01000355.1:0-20658 GCA_004367215.1 Colletotrichum trifolii
ATTAACTATTAGCTCTAACTAGGGAAAGGATTATAATTACTCATAGTTTTACGACTCTATATTAAAAATCTCGAAATCTATTATAATTACGTAGTAGTATTAAATAGTAATATAATAATTTATCTAACTAATATTATTGCTAATAGTAACTATCTAAATTTAATAGAAGAGAGCTAGTTAGAAGTAGTTTAGCTTAATATTTTCTACCTAGTAATACCTCTCTACTTATCTTATAACTAATTTAAATTTAATAAAGAATTTAGTAACTCTTTATTTAAATTCCTAATAGAAATAGCGAATTTTCTTAAAAACTTAGGTATTATAGGTTGTATTAAAGGTCTCTGATCTATTTAAAGTCATATGCCTCTCCGGGACCTTTTAAAGGTAATTATACCTAGTTAACAACTCTTGCTTTATTTATCCTATAAATACTACTAGTTCTAAGGAACTATTTAAACAGAGAAAACCTTAAGTAGTAAATGTGGTTAGTCAATATAATAGCTAATAAATAGAAGGTATATATATACTTATATCTATTATAGTTACTCTTTAAGGATTATAATTACGTAATACTAATATTAGCTAGCTAGTAGTACTTATTATTAACTAGCTATTAATAGTCGCTAGCTATTAATAGTAGTAAGCTATTAATAGCGATTAGTAAGTACTAATAGCTAGTAGTAGTTACTATATATAGTTTATATAATTAGAAAGTATATATATACTTACTAGTCGCGCTTGCTTGCCGTAGGATTTGAACCTACTACTCCTATTATAATAGTAAGAGCTAGCTAGACATTAAACTACTATATTAAGCGGGAAAAACCTAGGTACTATAATAAAGGTTCTTATAGTATTTAGTAAAGTATTAGAGGAATATATTAATATCTTAATTATACTATAGCTTTTATATAGTATAAAAATTACTAACTTATATCTAGATTTTAAGTAATAAACTAGTCTATAAATATTACTAGAAATCTTTAGGTTTCCTAATAAAAACCTAATTAACTTCTAACTTATATTATATAATTATTTATTATATAGGAAAGTAGAAAGTATTACTATTAAAAAAAGTATTAATAAGGAATAGTTTTTATTTTAGAGAAGGTATTTATAATACTTATAAGGCTATATTATAATCCTATTAGAGCTTTATAAAAATATCTCGAAAAACTTAATTTCTATCTTCTACTAAATTAGTCTACTTTTAGTCTATTAGAACTCCTACTAAAAGTTCTAAAGTAATAATATTTACTATTATCTTTTTACTATTTTCTATTTCTTTTATTATTTACTATTTACTACTAAGTTAAACCTCAATAAAGAGTTTATTAATATTAGAAACTAGTTATAAGAGGTGTTTTAGTAGTACTTTAATAGTATTATAATAAACTTGAAAAGTTTATATCTAAAATAAAAACTCTTTACTAAACTATAAGAGTAGTAGTTATATAGAGCCTTCATAGTAGTATCCTATATAAGCCTTAAGGCTTAGGTCTGTGATATTATAAAATAAATTAAGTAGTTTATAGAATATAATATATAGGAGATTATAGCTAACTTAGGTGATATATAGGAAACTATTTAGAAATTCGAAAAATAGATAATTAGGTATCATAGGAGATAGGATAATTAGTTTATTATTAATACTAATAACTCAGTAACTATGTCTTAGAAAATAAGAAAGAATAATCCTATCAACTATTTAAAAGACTTAAATATTATTCTAAGAAATATATCCCTAAATTAAATATACTAGTATACTTTAGTAATAATTTAGTAAATATACATAAAATAAAATAACTATTATATTTAGGATTTAGGTATATTCTTATAAAAATATCCCTAACCTTTCTTTATAAAGATAATAGGAGTAATAAGTATTATATATATAATAAGTATTATATTTAGTTACTTTTACTCTATACCTGGAATAGTATCTAAGCTCTTTACCCTATATATAGATTTATCTATAAATTTTACCCGATAACAGTATTCGTGCTAACACTAGCTCACAACTAGTTAAAATAGTAATGAAATTACTTATTATTGTGGATAATTATACCTTTAGTTCTAATATTTAACCCTATAATAGTAGAAGACTTCGTAGTAATAATTTATATAAAGAGAGCTTTATTAAGACTAGCTAAAGCTTAATATATATAGCTAAAAATAACTACTAAGGTTATAAAGTTAAAAACCTTTTTAAACCTCTAAAAAATAGAATAAAATAGAATATTTACTTTAAGATATAAAAGCTAGGTATTCTGTAATCTATTATTTTTCTATAACCTTTATAATAGAATTGAAATCTCCTCGAAATCTATATAACTATATATATAAAAATAACTATAAGATAAGTATAGAAATATCTAACTATAACTATTATAACTAAAGCTATTAGTATATTAGACTAGGCTTTAATAAAATTATTCTGAATACTATAATTAAAAGATAACTTATAAATATTTAAAAGAAAATTATCTAGTTATCTTATAAATTACTATACTAAGCTAATAATATCAGTAACTAGAAATTAATTAGATAATATTTTAATATTAATACTTTACTATAATATTAGTTACTAGATACTTTAGAATATTATAATACTATAATTATAGGAGTTTTAAAAGCTATCTAGCTATACTAGAAATATCTATATCTATATAAATATTATTCGTATATTAACTATACTTAATTAATATATTAAAATTATTTACTAATAAGAATAAACCGAGTCCTATTATACTTATATAAAGATTATAAGTTAGCTTATATTAGTAGTAGAGAACTTTTATATTAATAGTATAAAGTCTCGTTTTAGGGGTAGGTAAGGCTTAGTAGGGATATTAAGGTCGCGGATATCGAGGTTATAATAAACGCTTAAATAGAGTACCTATAGTTAGTAGTAATTGAATATCTCGAGATATTCGAATTATATATAGCCGTGAAGGCGTGAGGGTATAAAGGCGTGAGGTTATCGTAGAAAGAGTTATTAGTTATTTATTATCTACGAAAAGGTTAATATAGGGCAGGTATACTAACTATTATAGCTATAAGGGGTTTAGCCCTAGATTAACTAGGAGCTAGCTATAATACTTAGTGGGGGGTGTAGGAGGGCTAAAGTTATACTTCAGGGGGCAACATATCCACTAATAGTCGTAGTAGAAAGCAAGCTATCAGCCCCTCCCATAATAAGTATTATATATATAATAAGTATTATATATATAATAGGGATAAGTATTAGAATTATAGTAAATGTTATAAGTATAGTAATTCTTTTAGTAATTTTCTTAGTAGTAGAAGTTCTCCTTATAAGGGTAGCTCTCTTAGTTAGTATAGCCTTTTAGGGAATAGTAGACTTTTAAATAGTAAACTAGTAGCTACTAGACGTAGAAATAATAGGAATAGATATAAAATTACTATAAGTTTTATTTTTTTAATAGGGAATTCTTCATCCTCTTTATTTTCTTTATCTTCTTCTATTTCTTTATCCTCCTTAATATTATTAAGAGAAAAGTAATACTAAAAGCTTACTAAATAAGTTTTAGAGAATAGAATATAATTAATAGGTATAGATAGGTTAGTATTACTAGTAGTAAAGTAAAGAACCTATAAAGGGGTCTCTATAACCTTTAACTCTTTACTCTTATTACTATTATTATTATTACCTTTACTACTATCCTGAGAAGAATATAGCGAACTCAGGGTATATACTTAGTAAAATATAACAATATCAGAACTACAAAGAATAAAGTAACTACTAGTAATAGTAACAAGGTATAAAAGTATATTATACTCTGAATATTTAGTAATATAGTAGTAAAAGTAATTATTAAATTAAAAAAAATATTATAATAGAGTAAATCTTAATACTTTTAAAGACTAGGGTATAATAAAGATTATTAAAGAAATAAAGTGATACTTCTTCTAGAATATAGGTAGGATTATTATTCTAAAAATGAATAGAGTATATAGTAGATAAATAGTAAAATACCTTGGTTTTATATTCTAAAGTATTAATCTATTTGATTAATTAGTAGTTGTATTAAAGGTCTCTGATCTATTTAAAGTTATATACTTCTCCGGGACCCTTTAAAAATAGTTATACCTAGTTATCAGCTCCTACCTCTTTTACCTACTAATATTCTAAAGTATTAATCTATTTGATTAATTAGTAGTTGTATTAAAGGTCTCTGATCTATTTAAAGTTATATACTTCTCCGGGACCCTTTAAAAATAGTTATACCTAGTTATCAGCTCTTACCTTATTTACCCACTAGATACTACTAGTTCTAAGGAACCATATATAGAGAAAACCTCAAGTAGTAAGATACGGTTAGTTAATATAATAGTAATAAATAGGGAAAATACAGGCTTATCTATTATAGTTACTCTTTAAGGATCGTAATTACGTAATACTAGATACTAGCTAGCTAGTAATACTTATTACTAGCTATTATATTAGTAGTTGCTAGCTATTAATATTAATAGCTATTAGTAAAAGCTAATAGCTAGTAGTAGTTACTATATAGTTTATATAACCAGAAAGCATATAGCTACCAGTCACGCTTACCTACTGCAGGATTCGAACCTACTACTCTTACCGTGATAGTAAGAGCTAGCTAGACGTTAAACTACTACGTCAAGCGGGATTTAATTAATTAGTAATAATAATATAATACACTTATAGTGATTTATAGTAAGAATCTATATAAGATATAGGTATTTATAGATAGAAGATATCTTTTATAAGAAAAATTAGTCTATAACTAGTTTCTTTTTTAATATTCTCTTGAAAAAGTTATAAATAATTTTACTTGCTTTCTATTACTTTACTAATAGTTTAGTAAGTATATAGAATAGTTTACTTTTCTATTTAAAAGTTATCTCTTTTTATTCAAGTATCTAGTAATAGATTATAGTTTAGTTCTAGGTTACCTAGGTAGTACTATATAACTTAAATAGAACTTAAAGTATTAAATATTAATTATAAATAGTAAAAGGATAGCGAAAAGATAATTTATACTATAATACTTCTATTTATTCTTTTTATAGAAGATATACTTCATTAAGTAATTACTAATAACCTAGAATAGCTTTTTAGTATTAAGGGAAAGTAAAGAAAGATTATTAAAGTAAAGTGAATAGTTATTAGGTTAAAGCTAAAAAAAGTTTTTATTAGTAATGTTATTTCTATTATAAATAAAGGAATAAAATATAGTAGTAATAGAAGTAATCTATAATATCTTCGTAGAATATATAGTATAATAACAATAAAGAAGAAGAGAGGGATAAAAAAAGAAAAAGATATATAGAGAAGAAAAGTAATAATAAGCTAAATAGTAAATATAAAGGGGTATCTGAGAGTAAGGTATTATAAAAATGAAACATAGGAAAGTAATACAGTATATATAGAAGAGAATAGATAATACTTATTAAATATATAGCGAAATCTTATAAAGGATTATAGCGGATTTCGAAAAACTATTCCTAACGAATAAATACTATAACATTAAAGGTATTGATGTATTACTAGTATAATAGTCAATATATTTATGAATAATAGAAGAAGCGGATAAACACCTAGTACTATGATTAGTAAAAATAAATTCTATTATTTAAATTATAAAAGGTTAATAAAATAGATAATAGTATTATAACGAAATAATTACTATTATTAAAGGATATATTATATATAACGAATATTTAGTAATAAAACGCAGGTTTTATAGGGGATATTAGGAGTATATAATTATAGACTATATATAATAAATAGTTAGTAATATAGTATAGGTTTTACGATAAATATTAGGAATATATAACTATAGTTTTAGGGATTAAGGTTTTTAGAGGGGGGGATAGTTATAAAGATATAATAAATAAATTATATAATATACCTAGTAATTAGCTAGTTAAATACTAGAAAGGTTTTTCGTAGAAGGATTATAATTTAGATCTTTTAAGTAATAGTCTATATAGTAATATAGACTTTATTTATATATCTAAACTTTTTCTAGTTAAGGCTTTTAGCTATACTTTTATAAATATAAAAGCTCTCTACCATTAATATAAACTAATTTATAATTTCTATAAAAGTATAATAAGATTTAGCTTAGTTTTACTAGAAAAGAATTTTAATATATTAAGTATAGCTAATATATAAATAATACTTATATTAATATAGATTTTTCTAATATAACTAGATAGCTTTTAAAACACTTATAATTATATTATTATAACATTCTAAAATATCTCGTAACTACTATTATAGTAAAGTATTAATTTTAAAGTATTTTCTAATTAATACTTAATCTCTAATATTATTAGCCTAATAGAGTAATTTATAAAATAGCTAGATAGTTTTCTTCTAAATATCTATAAATTACTTATTAATTATAATATTTAGAATAATTTCATTAAAGCCTAGTCTAATATACTAATAACTTTAATTATAATAGTTATAGCTAGATATTTCTATACTTATCTTATAATTATTCTTTTATAAATGGCTATAGAGATTTCGAGGAGATTTTAGTTCTATTATAGAAATTACGCAAGAATAATAAATTATAGACTATTTAGCTTTTATATCTTAAACTAAGTATTCTATCTTATTTTATTTTTATATGGTTTAAAAAGATTTTTTATTCTATAGCCTTAGTAGTTATTCTTAGCTATATATATTAAACCCTAGCTTTAATCAAACTTTCGCTATATAAACTATTATTACGAGGTTCTCTATTACTATATAGTGCAATATTAGAACTAGGGGTATAATTATTTATAATAATAAGTATTTCTATTATTATTGTTACTAGTTATAAGCTAGTATTAGTATAAATACTATTATTAGGTAAAGCTTACAGTTAATCTATATATAGAGTAAAAAGCATACATACTATTCCAGTTATAGAGCAAAAGTAACCAAATATTCCTTTTATAGTTTTGTTTATAGATAGTTATATAGATTTCGAGGAGATTTTAGCTCTATTATAAAAGATATAGAAGAGTTATAGATTATATAATACCTAGTTCTCAGCGTTTTATATTATTCCACTTTTAAGAAGATCATGAAAGTTCTTAACTTTACAACCTTAATAGTTATTTTTAGCTATGTTCACTAAGGTTTAGCTTAGATAAAGTTCCCCTAATATAAAGTTTTTTTATAAAGTTTTTTTTTTATAAAGTTAATAATAAGAATTATGGATATAATTATCTATAATAATAGGTAATTCTATTACTATTTTAATTAGTTATAACCTAGTATTAGTATAAATGTTGTTATTAGGTAAGATCTATAGTTAAATCTACATATAGGGTAAAGAGCTTAGATACTATTCTAGATATTGAGTAAAAGTAATTGAGTTATTAGATTTAATTATAAAGGTATTATAGCTAAAGGCCTAGTAAGGGAAAGAGTAATAGTAAAAGGTAGGTCTCTGTAAATTATAAGACTTCAGCTTAGTAGGCTAACTAGTAATAGCTATACAAAGGCTTTTATCCTATAGTAGCTTAAAGCTACTATATTACGTAATCCGTATATATATAGTAATCCGATCCTAGCTATCCTAGCTCTCTATATAAGCTATAAAGTATATCCTTATAACTATTCCCCCCTCTATAAGCTTTAGGCCCTAAGGCCTATAAACGCTATATAGCTACTTTCAAAAATGACTTTGCTAGTTATTTACTAACTATTTAGTAATTAATAATAAAAGGATTCTTCCTATACGTGTATTAATATATAAGAATTATCCTATATATATATTAACATATAGGCGTTATTTATCCTATACGTATATTAATATGTAGGGGTTATCCTATATATATATTAATGTATAAGGGTCGTTTATCCTATATATATATTAACGTATAAGGCTCGTATTACTATATTAAGTAATAGTATTTCCTATAAGTATATTAACCCACGAGGTCTCCTACCTATTAGCGAGGCTTTAATATATTAACCGGGATCTTTAAAGCTAAACCTAAAGTATTTAACCTTTTCTCGTAATAGCGAGGCTTCTTATTACTAATTAGGTATATAAAGCTTCTTATAGCTAATCAGGCCCCCGAGGTATTGGTATATTTTCGCCGGTAAGCTCTTCTAGGCCTTCTTTACTATGTAGCCCTAGGCTCTGTATAACTCTAGGGATTTCTTAAGCCCTCAGTAAAGCACTTATAGTAAACCCTTATAAGGTAGTAGGCAACTTGCTTTCTAGGTACTTTTACTACGCTATATGGCCCTAAGCTCTGTATAGCTCTAGGGGTTCTTTAGCGAGCCCTTAGTAGTGAGGCATTTATAGTAAACCCTTATAAGGTAGCTTAATTTCTAGTAAAAAGTATAGAATTTATTATAGTAACAAGTAGTTATAGTATAGTTTAATTTGCCGTATGCTTCGCACGAGGGGCGGCCTTCAAGGTACTCTTGAAGGCGTCTATACTTTTTAAGGTATAGTTTTGTTATTAGGGGGTTTTCGGTCTCCCTATAGTACTCAGGCGCTAACCCCTTAGTAGTAGTACTCCCGATACTACTAAAGCCCTTATGAGGCTATAACGTCTCCCACAAATACTTAGCTATTAAAGCTACTACACTAAGTACCTAGTTATCAAACTTCTAGTACTATAAGTACTATTAAAGTCTAGCTTTAAAGTAATAGAAGAATATAAAAGTATAAGGCTTTGAAGCCTCTAGCCTAGGAATACCTAGGGCTCTATAGATAGCTAACTATTTAGTATAAAACTTTAGTAAAAACTAGCTATTATATTGAAGTATATAAAGTATACTATAAAAGCGTAATTCTTATAAAGTTAGATTAGTGAATAAACGCCGAGTAAATACTATAAAGTTACCTTATATAGGGTTATATAAGGTATATTAGTAATTACGCTACTATATCTAGAGAGTATAGGAGAGTTTCAATATAGCCTATTAAATCTTTTAAGCTTCTTAGGTTTGTAGCTATAATGTATAAGTATCTGAAATCGCTATTAACTAATCCTCGATTTCGTATAAGGTAGTACTTTTATGAAAGAAGCTATATAGGTAACTGGGGAGCTTCGAGTAATCCTTATAGTTAATATTGTGAATTAACGGTATAGGGGTTACTATACGTTTATTACTAGATAGCTGAGCTAATATTATCTCTATAAAGGAGGATTATTGTTTAAAGAGGCGTATAAGTATTATAGTTACTATATGTTTAGGTAATGTAGTTACTATTTGAGGTTTAGGTAGCGTAGGGGTTGCTATATATTCAGGCGATATAGTTACTATATGTTTACTTGTAGTGGTATATTCGGTAGAGTTTTCGGTAGGTGTTGTTGTTCTTTAGGATGCCGAATTTTCCGCTGAGTGTTTGGCGACTATTTATCGTGGAGCTATTACTAAAATCCTAGCCCTACCCCTCTAAGAAGTAGAAGTTAAAGAATTATAAAAGTATTATAGCTAAAAGCCTAGTAAAGGAAAGAGTAATAGTAAAAAGTAAGTCTCCGTAAATTATAAGACTTTAACTTAGTAGGCTAACTAGTAATAGCTATAAAAAAGCTTTTATCCTATAGTAGCCTAAAGCTACTATATTACGTAATCTATATATATATAGTAATCCGATCCTAGCTATCCCAGCTCTCTATATAAGCTATAAAGTATATCCTTATATTAATAAATAATCTTTTAGACTTTAAAGTTTACTAGGTTTATAAATTATATATTAATTTAAGAACATATAATAATAAAGTAATAAACAGTTACTAATTCTGCTTAATATAATAGTTTAATACCCAGCTAGTATTTATTATTTTATAATAAGAATAGTAGGTCTAAATCCTATAGTAATTAAACATAACGACTAATTATAGACTTTCTAGTTATATAAATTAAGTATAGTAACTATTACTAGCTATTAGCTCTTACTAATAATTATTATTAACTAGTAATGAATAATAGTAGCTAGTAATAAGTATTATATAACAAAATAGTATATTCCTATAAAGAGTAACTATAATAGATGTAGGCTTATATATACTTTCTATTTACTAGTTTTTATATTAACTAACTATATTTACTACTCCGAATTTTCTCTATTTAAAATGTTCCTTAGCTTTAGTAGCATCTATAGGGTAAATAAAGCAAAAGCTGATAACTTAGTATGACTACCTTTAAAAAGTCCCGGAGAAATATATAACTTGAAATACATGAAAGATCTTCAATATAACTGCTAATAATAGATAGTTACTAGAGTTATCATTATATAGTTTACTACAAATAATATTTCTGCTACTAAACTTACTACTTTAATATTAATACCATAACTCTATATAATTTAGTTAGATTAAACTTATAAATATATAGTTTTAGTACTACTAGGCATTCCCAAAAATAGAAGTATTGTCATGACTTATAGCTAAGTATACTTATAGTTTTAATATTACATCTATTCTCTGATTACTTAGCTTTACTTTCTAATATTATTATAAAATATTATAAAGGGTTTAGTTATAGGAAAGAAAATATCTTAAATCTTTTTATCTTCAAAGTGTTTATTTATAATAATCTTTATATATTTATATATAACTTGAATATATGTAAACTACTTATAGTAAAATAACATTTCTAAGACCGAGATCTATATATCAATCTTCTTATAATAGATATTATACATAAAAGTCTAGTTTTCTTTCTTTATAAGAATAATAAAGTTAGAAATCTCTATCTAACTAGCTTTTCTTGTATTCAGTAAAGAAATAGGGTTTTTAGTATTTAGTAAAGTTTCTTTATTCTTGGATATAAGTTCTATTACTTATATACGTTTAAATAATTATATAAATATGGGTTTATAGTAATTAATAATTAGGTTTATAAATATAATAGTTCTTTTGTTGAAAAACTCGTATAGTAAATAGTAAATATTAGTTAGCTTTAATTTATTTATTATTCTAATTTCTTCTAGTTTTATCTTTCTTAGAATCCTCTTTGAAGCTTATCTAATCTTTTCTTTAAATAATTAATTGATTATAATAATATCTAGAATAGAATGAATATTTTCTATTCAGTTTGATTTCTTTTCTAGTATAAGCTATTTTCTTTAGGGTTATTACTAGAAGTAGTACTACTTATTAGGTTTGAGTAGTTTATTATTTATCTTAAAGCTTCATATTATTAAATTATTATTAAGTTTAGGTTTATGTATCTTTTAGAGTAGTAATTAAAGGTTAGGGTATTAGGTTCAGCTATGAAATACTACTAGTATTCTAGCTAAGTAAATATGAGATGTCTTAGTAATACATAATAGAATTGTTTTCCAGCTAGGTCATTTACTAGTATAACTATTTGTTATAATACTTTCTGTTATTTTTTCTACGTTGAAATAAAACTTTTTCATTTAACTATAATAGTTAATATAATTAAAATAGTAAATTTCCTTAGTAGTATACTAAATAAGTTAAAAATAGCTAAGTTTCTAGTAATTATCTAAGTTATATTAGTAACATATTATAAAATAATTCTGTATAAATTAGTCTTTAAAACTACTCTAATACTAGAAACTACCTTAATTATGAAATCTACCATTTCTTTCCTAAAACTACTACTGTTTATAACTAATATTATATTAAATAAGTAGATTTATATTATAGACTTTTTAATCATCACTATTACTTATATCTATAATATATAATATAGCTACTAGTTTTTAACTTTCTCGAAAACTATTTATTTAGTTATTTTTACTCTATACCTAGAATAGTATCTAAGCTCTTCACCTTATATATAGATTTAACTATAAAGTTTACCTAATAATAGTATTCGTACTAATACTAGCTCGTAACTAGTTAAAACAGTAATGAAATTACCTATTATTATAGATAATTATACTTTTAGTTCCGATATTTAACCTTATAGTAATAGAAGACCTTATAATAATAGTCTATATAAAGAGAACTTTATTAAGACTAAGGTTTAATATATATAGCTAAAAATAACTACTAAAGTTAAAAAGTTAAGAACTTTTATAAACTTCTTAAAAATAGAATAAAATAAAGTACTAAAAACTAGGTATTCCGTGATCTATTACTCTTCTATATCTTTTATAATAGAACTAAAGTCTCCTTAAAATCTATATAACTACTTATAAAAAAAATATATAGAATATATATAGAGATATTTAATTATAATTATTATAACTAAGGCTATTACTTTATTAAAATAAGCTTTAATAAAATTATCCTAAGTATTATAATTAATAAGTAACTTATAAATATTTAAAAGAAGATTATCTAGTTAACTTATAACTTATTATACTAAACTAATAATATTAGGAACTAGGTATTAATTAAGTAATATTTTAATATTAATATACTACTATAATACTAGTTACTAAATACTTTAAAATATTATAGTAATATAATTATAGAAGTTTTAATCCCGCTTAACGTAGTGGTTTAATGTCTAGCTAGCTCTTACTATTTACGGCAAGAGTAGTAGGTTCGAATCCTGCGGTAAGTAACCGCGACTAGTAGCTATATACTTCCCAATTACGTAAACTAAACATAGTAACTACTACTAACTATTAGTATTTACTACTACTAACTATTGATAGCTAGTAACTATTAATAGTAACTAGTAATAGGTATTACTAGCTAG
Organism: Colletotrichum trifolii; assembly: GCA_004367215.1. Taxonomy (NCBI): domain Eukaryota; kingdom Fungi; phylum Ascomycota; class Sordariomycetes; order Glomerellales; family Glomerellaceae; genus Colletotrichum; species Colletotrichum trifolii. The sequence continues at coordinate 12,647 of RYZW01000355.1, forward strand.
CTAGTATTAGTATTACGTAACTTACTATGATCTTTAAAGAGTAATTACGATAGATAGGCCTATACTTTCCCTATTTATTACTTATTATATTAACTAACTACGTTTACTATTTAAAGTTTCCTCTATTTAAATAATTCCTTAGTACTAGTAGTATCTATAGGGTAAATGAGGTAAGAGCTGATAACTAGGTATAACTACTTTTAAAGGGTCCCGGAGAGGTATATGACTTTAAATAGATTAGAGACCTTTAATACAACTACTATAGAGGTTTTAAAAGCTATCTAGCTATACTAGGAATAGCTATATCTATATAAATATTATTTATAAGTTAGCTATTAGTTATAATTAATATACTAAGATTATTCGCTAATAAGAATAAGCTAAGTCTTACTATACTTATATAGAAATTAAAAGTTAACTTATATTAGTAGTAGAGAATTTTCGTATTAGTAGTATAAAGTCTCGTTTTAGGGGTAAGTAAAGCTTAGTAGGGATATTAAAGTCGCGGATATTAAAGTTATAATAAATATTTGAATAGAGTACTTATAGTTAGTAGTAATTAAGTATCTCGAGATATTCGAATTATATATTAATAGCTATAAAGGTATAAAAGTATAAGGGTATAAAAGCATAAAGGTATAAGGGTATAAAGGTGTGAGGGTATAAGGTTATTACGGAAGGAGTTATTAGTTATTTATTATCAAAAAGGTTAATATGGGGCAGGTATACTAGCTACTATAGCTATAAGGGGTTTGGCCCCGGATTAACTAAAGGCTAGCTATAGTAGTTAGTAGGGGGGGTAGGAGGGCTAAAGTTGTACTTTAGGGGGTAATATGTCTACTAATAGTCGTAGTAGAAAGCGAGCTATCGGCCCCTCCCCTCGAAAACTATTTATAAGTTTATCAAAACTAGTTTATATTCTAGTAAGTATTACTTAGTTAAAACTTAAATTCTTAAACTAAAATAAAAGCTATTTATTATCTTTACTAACCTTATCTATAATAATCTAAGTTATCTTTATAGTTCTCATAATGTTTAACCAAGAAATTAAATAGTAAATATAGTTATTAACATAGTAAAAGTAAATTAGTTAATTAGTTAGTTTGACAAAACCTAATCTCTAGCTTATTAAACTAGGAAATATGTAAAAGAAATCTAAGATATATAAACTACTAAGGAATCTTATGGTAAGACTTCTTAGTAATCTCTTTAAAAGCTTAAGATAAGAACTAATATAAAGAAATGTAGATAGGGTTAGTATTAAGTAAGGTGATGTCCCTATAAACCTTTATTCTTTCTTAGAAACTATTTATGATAACTAAATAATTAATTATTCTAGCTAAAGTCTTGGAGGTTAAGTTAGTATTATAGTTGATAGTATAAAGCTTTTTATCAGGATTATAGCTAGCTATAAGGTTAATAATACTATAGACTTTTTAAAAAAGTATTTCTAGTACTTTTCTTAACATATTTACTAGCTATTAGAATTTTAATAGTATATTTGTACTATATACTATAATAGAAAGAAACTTTAATAATCCTTTTATATTTGAATTTACTAGAAATCCTTAATATAGTTTTCTAATTATCTAGAAATGAGAAATATTATTTCCTATAAATTTAGAAGTAGTCTTAGACTAAAGAACTATTTTTATTTTTGTTAGCTACGTAATAATTAGTGTTAAGAATATTAGAGATTCTCTTATAATTATCAAGTAGTTAAGTAAATTATTAGAAACCTATATAGAAAATATTTAAATATTATAGTCTTCTTTATAATTAGATAAAGAAGTATCCTTAGATTTATAAAGCGTAACTATTATATAGAATTGAATTTTCTTCAAAGCTAGTTTATTAAATAAAGGTTTTATTATAGTTAACTACAGAGGTTTAGGAGCTTTTTTCTTATTATCAGTTAACTATTTAGTAGTTATTATTGCTGGTGTTATATTGTTAAGTATTCTTTAAGTATTAATATATTATAATAAAATAAATCTTTTCTGATAATATATATAAAAATAGCTTTTTTAATTAGAACTTAGTTTCCTAGTATTTCTCTTTCTAAACCTCCCAGAATACTTGACTTTCACTCTTATATAGGGTTAAATCTATAAATCTACTTGTTTACCTCTTATACTAATCTTCTTGAATATTAGGCTTATTTCTATTATATCCTAATCTGTAAACTACTTTAAATATAGCTTATTATATAATAATTATATATCCCATTATCTCTCTTTATATATTTTCTTCTTTTATTTATAAGTAATTTATTTCCCTACTTACTTACCTTTTCTTTGAATTATTTTATCATTTATTAAAGAATATAATAAGCTAAATCTCCGCTTAACGTAGTAGTTTAACATCTAGCTAGCTTTTACTATTTTATAGTAAAAATAATAGATTCGAATCCTATAGTAAGTAAGCGGAACTAGTAGTTATATATTCTCTAATTATATAAACTATATAGTAACTACTAGTAGTTAGTAGTTCTTACTAATAGCTATTAATAGTTGGTAACTATTAATATTAATAGCTAGTAATTATTAATATTAATAGCTAGTGATTATTAATATTAATAGCTAGTAATTATTAATAGTTAGTAATAGGTGTTACTAGTTAGTAGGTATTAGTATTATATAACTACAATCTTATAATAAGTAACTATAATAGATATAGGCCTATGTATACTTTCTATAATTATTACTTATTATATTTAACTAACTATATTATTACTACTTAAGGTTTCTTCTATTTAATCGGTTCCTTAGCTTCAGTATTATCTATAAGGTATATGAGGTAAAACCTAAGGTAATAGCCGACCACTAGGTATAGTTTTCTTTAAAGGGTTCCCGAGAGGCATGTGACTTCAAATAGATTGAAGACCTTCAATATAACTATTAATATTATAATAAGTTAAGTTTACTAGATTTATTNAGGTGTGCTAGCTACTATAGCCGCGAGGGGTTTAGCCCCGGATTAACTAGGGGCTAGTTATAGTAGTTAGTAGGGGGGTAGGAGGGCTAAAGTTGTACTTTAGGGGGTAATATGTCTACTAATAGTCGTAGTAGAAAGCGAGCTATCGGCCCCTCCCCTCGAAAACTATTTATAAGTTTATCAAAACTAGTTTATATTCTAGTAAGTATTACTTAGTTAAAACTTAAATTCTTAAACTAAAATAAAAGCTATTTATTATCTTTACTAACCTTATCTATAATAATCTAAGTTATCTTTATAGTTCTCATAATGTTTAACCAAGAAATTAAATAGTAAATATAGTTATTAACATAGTAAAAGTAAATTAGTTAATTAGTTAGTTTGACAAAACCTAATCTCTAGCTTATTAAACTAGGAAATATGTAAAAGAAATCTAAGATATATAAACTACTAAGGAATCTTATGGTAAGACTTCTTAGTAATCTCTTTAAAAGCTTAAGATAAGAACTAATATAAAGAAATGTAGATAGGGTTAGTATTAAGTAAGGTGATGTCCCTATAAACCTTTATTCTTTCTTAGAAACTATTTATGATAACTAAATAATTAATTATTCTAGCTAAAGTCTTGGAGGTTAAGTTAGTATTATAGTTGATAGTATAAAGCTTTTTATCAGGATTATAGCTAGCTATAAGGTTAATAATACTATAGACTTTTTAAAAAAGTATTTCTAGTACTTTTCTTAACATATTTACTAGCTATTAGAATTTTAATAGTATATTTGTACTATATACTATAATAGAAAGAAACTTTAATAATCCTTTTATATTTGAATTTACTAGAAATCCTTAATATAGTTTTCTAATTATCTAGAAATGAGAAATATTATTTCCTATAAATTTAGAAGTAGTCTTAGACTAAAGAACTATTTTTATTTTTGTTAGCTACGTAATAATTAGTGTTAAGAATATTAGAGATTCTCTTATAATTATCAAGTAGTTAAGTAAATTATTAGAAACCTATATAGAAAATATTTAAATATTATAGTCTTCTTTATAATTAGATAAAGAAGTATCCTTAGATTTATAAAGCGTAACTATTATATAGAATTGAATTTTCTTCAAAGCTAGTTTATTAAATAAAGGTTTTATTATAGTTAACTACAGAGGTTTAGGAGCTTTTTTCTTATTATCAGTTAACTATTTAGTAGTTATTATTGCTGGTGTTATATTGTTAAGTATTCTTTAAGTATTAATATATTATAATAAAATAAATCTTTTCTGATAATATATATAAAAATAGCTTTTTTAATTAGAACTTAGTTTCCTAGTATTTCTCTTTCTAAACCTCCCAGAATACTTGACTTTCACTCTTATATAGGGTTAAATCTATAAATCTACTTGTTTACCTCTTATACTAATCTTCTTGAATATTAGGCTTATTTCTATTATATCCTAATCTGTAAACTACTTTAAATATAGCTTATTATATAATAATTATATATCCCATTATCTCTCTTTATATATTTTCTTCTTTTATTTATAAGTAATTTATTTCCCTACTTACTTACCTTTTCTTTGAATTATTTTATCATTTATTAAAGAATATAATAAGCTAAATCTCCGCTTAACGTAGTAGTTTAACATCTAGCTAGCTTTTACTATTTTATAGTAAAAATAATAGATTCGAATCCTATAGTAAGTAAGCGGAACTAGTAGTTATATATTCTCTAATTATATAAACTATATAGTAACTACTAGTAGTTAGTAGTTCTTACTAATAGCTATTAATAGTTGGTAACTATTAATATTAATAGCTAGTAATTATTAATATTAATAGCTAGTGATTATTAATATTAATAGCTAGTAATTATTAATAGTTAGTAATAGGTGTTACTAGTTAGTAGGTATTAGTATTATATAACTACAATCTTATAATAAGTAACTATAATAGATATAGGCCTATGTATACTTTCTATAATTATTACTTATTATATTTAACTAACTATATTATTACTACTTAAGGTTTCTTCTATTTAATCGGTTCCTTAGCTTCAGTATTATCTATAAGGTATATGAGGTAAAACCTAAGGTAATAGCCGACCACTAGGTATAGTTTTCTTTAAAGGGTTCCCGAGAGGCATGTGACTTCAAATAGATTGAAGACCTTCAATATAACTATTAATATTATAATAAGTTAAGTTTACTAGATTTATTACTTTTATAAGATTCTTTTGAAGTTTTCCATTATAGAAAAAAAAGACTTTTCCTTATGCTTATTTTTATTATAATAGATTACAAATACATATTCTAAGCTAAATGTAAAAGCTTGATTCTACTTTAGAAAAAAGAAAACTAAGTTTTTAATTTTCCTATATTACCTTTGGGGTTACTTACTTTCTTATTAACTTATAGTAAAAATATATATTAGTTTATCCGGAGGGTAATATACACCATATATGATCTTGATATATAAGTATATAGTAGTATTCTAGTTATTCGTTATTCGTTATTATTATTTTTATATTATATAGTTTATAGTACTATATAAAGCTTTAGATCTATGGTATAGTAATTGCTTACTAATTACTATATACTTAGTTATAGCTAGTATTAAGTACTTAGTACTTAATACTAGTAAAACGTAGAAATCATTCTAATATATATAGTAATATGTATAATTACTATATATTTTATAGTATAGTATAACTAATACTAGTAGGTTTTTCTTTTGCTATATGCCTTAATACTTATGTATATATATAAAAATAGTATTTTTAGCGATTTATACCTTTTTGCCTTTATAATACTTAAATACTTATTTATTTACTCTATTTAAGTTTATTGTTTTTCTATTTAAGAACTAATATAGTTTGAATTAAAAAGCCTCTTCAAAGTATAGTTCAGTATACTTTTCATAAAGATATTAGTAATATTGTTATCCCTATTAATTTAATGTACTTTATAAAGTTTACAGTACTTACATAATTACTTTAATACTATAAAATTGTTTATAAACTATTTTTCTTTAGTAAGCCTAAGTTTTACGATGATTTATAAAGTAAATATAAGTTACTATATATAGTTATGAGGATTGAAGGGAGTTTTTAGTATTAGAAGATCTTTGTGAATAATATTACTATAGTATAAATAAAGTCTATACTAGCTATTACAATATAAATCTCTAAGATACATATATTCCTAGGAATTCTATCATTTTTAATAGAGAAGTAATATATAAAGTTACTATAGAAATTGAATTAGCTATTACTAAAAGTAGTCTTTTAGTTTAGAATTAGTACGAATCTTAGTTAAAATGAACAATTCGTATTATTAGTAAATAAGCTATTTATAAAAATATAACAGTATATTTTAGAAAGATTAAGTAGTATAAAATAAAAATAATGATTAAGATATTTGATTTACTACTTAAGATATTTTTTGAACATAGTAGTATTATTAGATAAGAATTATTACTTTTATATTATATAAGACAAGTTAAATAGAACTTCTCGTCAGTATATTACAGTAAAGTATACTTTATATGTTTATTATTAATATATATTTTCTTAAGTATTTTAGGTATTATATATATATATATTAATAAATGCTAGCTTTTACTCTAAGTATTCGTAGTAGAAGTTAAAACTATTATCATTGAGAAGAAATATATATTTGTTAACTACTAGTAGTATTATTATTAAGAAACCTATATTAGGTTTAGTTTGAAATAAAGTTTTTTAGCATTCCTTATCTTCCCAGTATAAGAGAGTAATATCTAAGAAGTTAAGGGTATTATTAATTTATATACCTATAAAACTAAAAGTGTTATTTATATAGTATAAAATAAAGAGATATAGGTTATATATAAATCTTTGTATTTATAACTACTCCCTATACTATTAAGAAGAGGTTACTTAGTAGTATTTATCTATTTCAGTAAAACTATATAGTAGTTTATTTGGTTACATTACTCTTTACCTAGAATAGTATCTAAGCTCTTTACTTTTTATATAGATTTAACTATAAGCTTTACCTAATAATAGTATTTATACTAATACTAGCTTTAAACTAGTTAAAATAGTAATAGAATTACCCATTATTATAGATAATTATACCCCTAGTTCTAATATTTAACTTTATAGTACTAGAAGACTTTATAGTAATAATCGGGGAAAACCTTATTTAAACTAGGGTTTAGTATATATAATTAAAAGTAACTATTAAGGTTATAGGATTAAGAATTTTTATAAACTTCTTAAAAGTAAAATAAAATAAAATACCTATAAAAACTAAACATTCTATAATCTATTACTTTTCTATATTTTTTATAATTGAACTAAAATCTCCTCGTAATCTATATAGCTACCCATAAAAAAGCCATAGAATAAGTATAGAGATATCTAGCTATAATTACTATAATTAAAGCTATTAGTTATTTAAAATAAGTTTTAATAAAGTTATCTTAAATACTATAGGAGGGGCTAATAGCTCGTTCTCTATTACGACTATTAGTAGATATATTACCCCCTAAAGTATAACTTCAGCCCTCTTACCCCCCCTACTAACTACTATAGCTAGCCCCTAGTTAATCTAGGGCTAAACCCCTTATAGCTATAGTAGCTAGTATACCTACCCCATATAAATACTATAGGAGGGGCTAATAGCTCGTTCTCTATTACGACTATTAGTAGATATATTACCCCCTAAAGTATAACTTCAGCCCTCTTACCCCCCCTACTAACTACTATAGCTAGCCCCTAGTTAATCTAAAGCTAAACCCCTCGTAGCTATAACTAGTATACCTACTCCGCGTTAACTTTTTTAATAATAAATAGCTAAGAACTCCTTCCGCGATAACCTTATACTTTTATACCCTTACGTCTTCATACCTTTATAACTATTAATATTTAACTCGAATATCTCGAGATATTCAATTACTACTAACTATAAGTACTCTATTCGAATATTTATTATAACCTCGATATCCGCGACTTTAATATCCTTACTAAGCTTTACTTACTCCTAAGATAAAACTTTATATTACTAATATAAAAGTTCTCTATTACTAATATAAA
>RYZW01000355.1:22383-39246 GCA_004367215.1 Colletotrichum trifolii
CCTTAATTATAATAGTTATAGCTAGATATCTCTATACTTATTCTATATTTCTTTTTTTATAGGTAGTTATATAGATTTCGAGGAGATTTTAGTTCTATTGTAAAAGTATAGTATACTACTACTCTAGTTACTAGATTTTACTAAAGATAGATATAGAAGAGTAATAAATCATAAAACGCCTAGCTCTTATAAGTACTCTATTTTATTCTATTTTTAAGAAGTTTATAAAAGTTCTTAACCCTACGACTTTAATAGTTACTTTTAGCTATATATATTAAACCCTAGTCTAGATAAAACTCTCCCCGATTATTGGTACAAGGTCTTCTATTACTATAGGGTTAAATATCGGAACTAGAAGTATAATTATCTATAATAATAAGTAACTTTATTACTAGTTTAACTAGTTAAAAACTAGTATTAGTAAAATATAAGAATACATACAGCACTAAAGCTACTATACGATTCTACTAGCTACTATACGACTCGGGTAGTTTATATAAGATATTACTATTCTATTTAAGTATATTCAGACGCTTTATTCTAGTTAGAAAAAGATATACCTTTCAATAACCTACTTTCAAACTATATACCATCTTATTTGTTTATCATAAATATTTAATAGATATAGTTTTACTAAGAATATTTAAAAAGTAGTTTTAAAGTAGTTGATATATTTATAGATATAATACTAGTAGATAGATCTATAAAGAATTTAATTTTAGTAAAGCTTAAGTAGTTTAGGGTATTTTTGAATTTTATAGATCTATAAGTAATATTTTTGAAATTAGTTAAAATAATAGAAAACGCTATTTCAAGTGATTTTTTATTTGTTCAAATATATATATATAAGTAATTTAGATTTATTTTTACTTTTAATAAAAGGTTTTTATAGTAGTAATATATAAGGAGAGAAGTTAATAGAACTTTTCTAATTATTTCTAAGGAATGAAGTTTTTTAATTAGGCTTTTGTCTAGTTAAGTATTAATTATTTAAACTTAGAACTTTAAATAAATTGGTAAGATATTATAAGAAGTATAAAGAAATTAATTTATATAAGTATTAAAAACTAATTATTATTTGTAAAGGGAATAGAAATAGGAGTTTGAGTTTATTTAAAAAGCAGAGAATAACTAAAACTAGTAGGTAAAGTATTATAACTAAAACTATAAGTCTTGAATTTTCCTTTAACTAGTTGGGATATAGGATTTTAGCTAATTAGAAAACTAGTTATAGTTATTAAAAGTCTAGAAATATTACTATTTAAAGCTAACTACATAAGTAATATTAACTAGGGAGTTTAAATAATAGAAGGATAAAGTATTTAAATTAGAGAAAATTATTTAATAATAGGGGTTTTAATAGTAGAGTTTAAAATATTTCTATTCCTAGTAAAAATAGTTTTAAAGTCTTTCTACTATTTTGATTATAATTTGAGATAAATAAGTTTCTTTATATTATTAGTTTCTTTTTATTTTAATTAAGAGAAATTAGATTTGAATATAAACTTTTAAGTTGAAATATCTATTTTATTAGTATTTGAAAATTATAGGACTTTTAAGTATATCTTAAATATTTTATATATTTTATTTAAGATTAGTAGATAGTCCCGCTTGACGTAGTGGTTTAACGTCTAGCTGGCTCTTACTGTTACGGTAAGAGTAGTAGGTTCGAATCCTATAGCGGGTAAGCACGACTGGTAAGTATATATATATATATATATACTTTCTAGTTATATAAACTATATAGTAACTACTACTAGCTATTAGTATTTACTACTATTAACTATTAATAGCTAGCGACTATTAATAGTAGCTAGTAATAGGTACTACTAGCTAGCTTAGTATCTAGTATTATATAACTATGATCCTTAAAGAATAACTATGATAGATATAGGTTTATACTTTCCCTATTTATTACTTATCATATTAACTAACTACGTTTACTACCTAAGATTTCCTCTATTTAAATAGTTCCTTAGTACTAGTAGTATCTATAAGGTAAATGAGGCAAGAGCTAATAACTAGGTATAATTACTTTTAAAAGGTCCCGGAGAGGTATATGACTTTAAGTAGATCAGAGACCTTTAATATAACTAAAAAAAAAGATGAGTAGATATAAAGTGTTTGAACTAGCCTTCTACTAGTAATAGTAGTTTAAAATTAAATCTCTATTATTAATACTAATAGTATAGAAATAAGGTTTTTAAGAATGTGAGAATATATACGGCACCAAGGCTGCCGTGCGACTCTGCTGGCTACTGTTCGACTCTAGTAACTTATATAAGATATTTACTATTCTATTTAAATGTATTCGGATGCTTTATTCTAGTTAGAAGAAAATATACCTTTCAATAACTTACTTTTAGACTATATACTGTATTATTTATTTATTATAGTTATAAGCTTAGTTATATTTAATTATCTCTAAACTACTTATGATTAATAAATATAAAGGAAATCTTTTTTAATCTATCTTATCTATTCTTTAACCTATTACTTGAAAATAGTATACTCGATTACTAGTAGCCTCGATATAATAGTTAAGCTATCTAATAGCTCTGACTTTAACTATTAGTATATCACGCTTCGCTTCTATATAACTAGCTAAGATATGTAGTAATATATTAATCTAGACGCTAAACCTATCCTCGATATCTTGAAAATAATTAAACTATTCGAATTTAATAAATAGCTTAAACGAGAGAATGTTTCTCGAGAGGAGATTAAAGGTACTATCTTTTATATATTTACTACTCTAGGGGTTTTCAACTACTACTTAGTAGATCTTAAGCTATAAGTAGTTTAGGAATTTAACTAGAAAAAAACTAAGAAATATTATAACTTAATTTAGATATAAGTTAATACTACTATTAATAATAGTTTTCTAATACTTACTTAAATAGAACTTCTTAATAAAAATAATATATCCTTTTAAGCTTTCTTGAAAGTTCTGAAATATTAATATACCTAGAATAATTTAGTTATATAGTAATAAGTTAGAATTAAATATAAGAAAGTTTTTAAGAAAGTTAATTTAAATATCTCTAGTCCTATATAGTATAATAAATAGTATACTATCTACTTCTAAGTAGTTATATATAATATCTTAGAAATCTAGGGAACTCTTATAGTTAAAGAGTAGCTTTAAACATTTACTTAATATATTTCGCTTAGTTAAGCTATAACTTAGTATTAAGATATTATCTTAAGAGAAACTAAGAACTTTAAAGTTAAGACTTTAGCTATATATAGAGAGATCTTTATTACTTTATCTTATACTAAAGAGAGTTTATTAAAGAGCTATAGTAAAATACTAGCTATTTTAGCTATTCTTATAGGAAAGTTAGATATAATTTAGGTTAAACTAAAATACCTATATAATTATAGGAGTTATTTATACTTTCTAGAAGATTATAAGTATATTAAATATACTATTACTAGTTTATATACTAGATTCCTTAATATTCAGATATCTATTATTACTTGAAATAGTATTATAGATAAGGTAAATAACTCTAAGCTCTATATTCTATAATAGAAGCTAGCTAAAAAAGATTAATTAAATACTAAGGGGTATACTAGTAAGACTAAAGAACTTCTTTCGGATACCATAAAAGCTAAATTAGTTCCCTTAACTAGTAAGTCTAGTAGTAACTATTCCTCTAACCTAATATATATTAGTATTAATCCTACTTTCCTTAAAAGGTTATCCGAAGTTCCCCTAAAAGTCTTCTTAACTACTTAAGGACTTTATATACTTTTAAGGAGTACTATTTTTAATAGCTATAAAGTTATCTATATTACTAATTTAATAGACTTCTTTAAAAAGGGATCTTTTAAGTTTAGTAAAGGAATAGATTTAGTTTAATATAGTTTAGCTAATTTTCTTATAGTTAGACGAGGTAAGAGAGTTATTAAGAATATTCTCGATAGTCTAAAAAGGAAGAATATATTTAATTTAATATTAGATAATATTATTTATATTGAAAACTTCTATACTAATATTATCTTAGAAGCTCTATTTCTCGACAAGACTAAGATCTAGTATATAGGACTAGACTATATTCTTAGGTTTAGCTTAATTAAGTATTTTATTATTATAAAATAGTTATTTAGAAANAAGTATATTAATAGCTAGAGGATTAAATAGTATATTTAAAATAAAAGACTTAGCTAGCTAAGAGAAAATACTTATTTTAATTAAAAATAGAGATAAATATTTTAAGATCCCTATTTAGCTAACTTAAAATAGATTAAAACATAATTCTAGACTTTAACTATTTAGGTTAAGATTTTTAAGTATTTAGAAACTAGGTTAATAATATAAGAATAAATAATAATAGTAATTAGAACTAGAGATTACTATTAGTAACTATATAGTACTTTTAAAAGAATATAATAGTAATATTTTATATTTTATAGAGTATAAATAAGATAGTTTTACTAGTATTTATTTACCTAATTAGTAATAAAAGCTAGATAAAACTAATCTTAACTTCTTAATAGTTTTCTTTATTATTTAAAATATAATATTAAAGAAAAAGAATTTTTCTACTAAAATTTAAATATATTTCAATTAACTAGTAGTACTACTAAAGACTTGAAGGATATTATTAATTTACTAGAATTACTATAAATATTCTTTATTAAAAAAGTAAGAACTGAAATTATAAAGTTAAAGGAGAAGGGTATTTAGAGAGAAATAGATTACTAAGATACTAGGAATAAGCTTTTTCTTCTTAAATAGGTTTTTATTTATAAAATAGATATAGATAGTTTTCTAGAATAGTATAAAGTAAGGATTTATATATATAGAAATATATAACTAGTTAATCTATTATAGATTATATATATAGTAATTTTAACTACTTAAATATTTCTAGTAACTATAATAATTATAGTATAATTTAACCTTAAGGTTTACTAGTTTAATATTATTAGTATATTTTTTAATATTATAAAGGATTCTAATAGACTTTTAATAACTATTAAGCTACTAGATAGATTTAAGGTTATAAAATATTATATTAAATTTGAATATACTTTTTATAGACTTTAGGATATACTTATTCTTTAGTATAAAACCTTTTTTCCTATTTTTAAGTTATTAGGCTTCTAATTATACTTAGAAGAATTTTATCTATTTAAGAATAAAAGTTTAACTATCTTTCTTCTATTCTATATAGATAATAATCTTTTTATATATTATAAGTTAGCTTAAAAAGAAGTTTACGAGGTTATTAAAAGTATTAAAAGTACTTATAAATTTAAAGAATAAAGTCCTATTAAATATTTCCTAGGAGTTCGAGTAATTCGGGATTATAAATATTATAAGATTTACTTAGTTTATAATATATATATTACTAAAATTACTAAATATTTTAATTTTAACTATAATTTAACTCTAATAATACTATTTCTAGTAGTAACTTTTATAGTAAATCCTAGTAAAACTATACTAAACGAAATTTACGAATACTAGATAAAGATTAGTTTAATTCTTTATATTTCTATTATAATATAGCTAGATATTTTATTTATCTATTCTCTATTTTTGAAATACCTTATAAATCTTTCTTAAGTATATATAAATACTATAAATTATATAATTTAGTATTTCTATTAAATAAGATTCCTAGTACTATAATTTAGAAACTTAGGAAGTATTAATAAGATACTTTGAATATTTTTAATTACTAGAGATATTTTTTTATAAACTATAAAAAGACTTAAAAACTAAGTTATAGCTATATTATTTCTTTATTTAGAAAATCAATCTAATAGAAAACTACTTAATAGAGTATTATAATTATATTAATAACTAAAATAGANTAACTGAAATAGAACTTCTTAGCTTAGAATATACTTTAAAAGAAACTATAATATTAAAGAAACTATTTTGAGATATTAAGTTTAACCTAGGATATATTTAGAGAATTTATTATAATAATTACTAGATAATTAGACTACTAATCTTCAATAATAAATACTTATTTACTAGATTTTAATATATAGATATTTAATAGATATAATTTCACTAGCAATACTTAAAAAGTAGTTTCGAAATAGTCTATATACTTATAAATATAATACTAGTAAATAGATTTATAAAGAATCTAACTTAAGTAAAGTTTAAATAATTTAGAATATGTCTTAACTTTATAGATCTATAAATAATATTTTCTAAACTAGTTAAAATAATAGAAGAAAAACTACTTAAAACTATTTCTTTATTTACTTAAATAATATAAATAAAATAAACTAGTAATCTCTTTTTTTAATAGAAGGTTTTCGTAGTAGTAATATAAAAAGTAAGAATATATTAGAACTCTTCTAATTACTTAGGGAGAATAAAACTCTTAAAATAAGCTTTTATCTAGTTAAGTACTAAAAACTCAAACTCTAAACCCTAAAGTAAATAAATAACTATAATAAATATATAGAAATTAATATTATAACTTTTAAGGGGAAAGGAAACTTAAGTCTAAACTAAAAACAACTACCTGAAACTAGGACTATAACTATAGTTATAAATTCTAAATATTCTAGGAGCTAGTTAAAGTATATTATAAATTCTAAATATTCTAAGACTTAGGTAAAGTATAGGAAACCTACTAACTAAGAAGCCTATTACTATTACTAAAAAGCTAGAAATATAGCTACTTAAAACTAGCTAGGGGGGTAATATAAACTAAAAAACTTAAATAAATTAGGATACTTAAACTAGAGGAAATTATTTAGTAATAGGAGTTAGAGTTCTAGTAGTAGATTCTAGGCTACTTCTATTCTTAATAAAGTTAACTTTGAAATTTTTTTATTATTATAATTATAACTTGAAGTAGGTAAACCTTTTCGTATTACTAACTTTCTTACTTTTTAACTAGAAATAATTAGACTTAAATAAAAGGTTTTAGGCTAAAATATTTACTTTATTAGTTTTGGGGATCTTAAGAGTATTTAAATAATTCTTAAATACCTTATAAGTATAGTTTAAAACTAGAATATAAGTATTCCTCGACTTATTTTTATATTAATAATATTAGTTAGAGATTAAATCTTACTTATTAATACTAATAATATAAAAGTAAAAGTTATATAAGAAGATAAAACTAGAATAATACTTTATATAATGGATATTTTATACTAGCTATAAATCTCTAAAAGTTTTTATTTAAAATAAGTATTTCTTATATTCTTCTACTAATTTCTTTTATAGAAAAAGTAAACTTTATAAAAGTTCTCTTTAAAATAGTAGCTTTAGGGTTAAGTTTAGCAAATTAAGATTTAGTAACTTCTAGCTAATATTTAAGATTATTAATCTCTAATAAAACTTTTTAGTTTCTAATCTAAGAAGATTTATATATTATACTAATAGTTATTTTTATATATTTCTTAGATAATATAGTTATATTTTTATTATTTTGATTACTATCTTCCCCTTTATTAGTAATAGCTTTAGGTATTCAATTTTTATTACTATTAAGCTTAGGTATTTCTTCTTTTTCTTTAAAGTTACTAATTAAATTATCTTTTTTATTATTAGAAAAAAACTTTAGAATAATAGCTTTCTTTGGATAACTATAAAGATATTTCAAACTAATACTAATAGTAAGATCTTTAAATAAAATAATACTTTTCTTGATAATACTATTTAACTTTAGTATTTTAGTAAGTTTAGGGAATAGTAATAAATATTTAAATAAATTAGGAATATTTTCAAAATATAACTAAATAAATAATCTTAGTTAAATTAACTAACCCTTATATTAATTTAAGAAATTTAAAGTATTAATAAAGTTTTACGTTTTAATAGAATTAACCTAGGTTTAAATCTTAGAGATTAAATACTCTTAAATAAAATTACTAAGAAGAATAAATATTTGAATAGAGAGAGAAGAATAAGGAAAGAAATAATAATTAAACTTCTTGAATAAAAGGTAATTGGATAAGAATTACTAAATAAAAAAGATTTCCTAAAAAGAATATAGAAAAATATTTTAAGTTTATAATTTATTATCTTTATTAAATAAATAAAAATAGAAAATACCTAAAATAATTTTAAACTATAATTCTTAGTTATTTTTTAAACTAGGGTTAAGGAGTAATTATTCTAATTCCTAGATATAACTAGTAAATACTAGTATTAGATTATTAATAGAAGAGGATATAAGATATTTTAAAAAGTTACTAGTAATATTATAGTATTCGGGAATAGGTATAATAGTATTATATTTAATAAACTCGAGGGTTTTTTCTTATAATTAGAATATAAATAATAACTGATATATAGTATTATATTTTAAGCTAATATATAGAATTTATATTACTAAAATATATTATTTATAAATAAGAGGGTAACTATTAAAAATATTAGTATAGAAGAAAAGAAAGAAATCTAATAGGTGAAGAATTAATAAATAATCTATTTATAGTATATAAAAAGATTAGATTACTAGCAATTTCAAAAAGTACTAATTAATTAGTCTTACTAATATATAATAAAAATAGTTAAATATACGACGGATTATAATAATTTTATTAATTTCTTTTATTTAAGTACTAAAAGATCTATTTTAGGAACTATTTATTCTATTTTATTTATTTAGTATATTAGTAACATAATATAAAAATATCTCTAGCAGGTCTACTACTAGGCGGGTATATAAGAATATATATAGTATTAAAGCTACCGTATAACTCTATTAGCTACTATTCAACTCAGGTAACTTATATAAGATATTACTATTCTATTTAAATATATTCGGATGCTTTGTTCTAGTTATAAGAAGATATACCTTTCAACAACTTACTTTCAGACTATATACCGTGTTATTTGTTCATCACATAAAATAAGAAGCTTCTATTTTAAGTTTAGCTATAAAATTAGTAATTTATCTAATAACTTCATTATTACTATAAATACTAGCTTTATAGATAATAGTAATAATTAAAAGAACTCTTAAGTATATATTATATACTTTTTTAGAAACTTAATAGTATAGTGAGCTAATAAATAAGATATTATTACTATTTTAACAACTAAAGTATTATCACAGACCTAAGCCTTAGGGCTTATATAGGATATTACTATTAAGGCTCCGTATAGCTACTACCCCTATAGTCTAGTAAAGAGTTTTTACCCTAGGTATAAACTCTTTAAGTTTATTATAATACTATTAAAGTATTACTAAAGTATTTCTTATAGCTAGCTTCTAATATTAATAAATTCCTTATTTAGGTTTAACTTAGTAGTAAATAGTAGATATTAAGGGAAATAGAAAATAGCGAAAACATGATAGTAAATATTACTAATCTAGAGCCCTCTATNATAGCAAAAAGATAATAGTAAATATTACTAATCTAGAGCCCTCTATAGGGTTTCTAATAGACTAATAATAGACTAACTTAGTAGATAACGAAAACTAATCTTTTCGAGATATTTTCGCGAAACTCTAAGTAAATTATAACTTAGCTTTATAAATATTATAAGTATTTAATCTGAAGTAGAAACTACTCCCTATCAATATTCCTTTTAATAGTAATATTTTCTATTTTCCTATATAATAGATAACTATATAGTATAAGTTAGAAATTAATTAAGTTTTTATCGGGGGACCCGAGGATTTCTAGTAATACTTATAAATTAGTTTATTACCTAAAATCTAAATATAAGTTAATAACTTTTATATTATATAAAAGCTATAAGATAATTAGGATATTAAGATATTCTTCTAGTACTTTACTAAGTATTATAAGAACCCCTACTATAATACTTAAGCCCTCGAGAAAATTTACTATTTCTATTCAAAACTTAAATAGATATTTACCGAGTTTTTTATTAAATTCGAATTAGCTATAAAATAAGTAAGGGGATATAACTAGATAGGGAATATTAAGCTAAATTATTTCTATCTAGCTTTCTCTTACTAAATTCGGATAATTACTATTAGTTATAATATTAATTAAATAGACTATTATACTACTATTTAGTAATATTATATAATTATAATAGACTTCGAGATCCTTAATATAGAATTATAATACTATAGATAATTATAATCTTTTCCCTAGCTAGAACTAATAGTTAATTAGAAGAGGGATATATAAATAATAAGTATAGGAATAACTTATATTACCTTAATACTAATATAATACTACTATATTACTACTTCTTAATACTATAAAAGGTTAAATAGGTATACTACTATAGCTAGTAAACTTTAATTAGCTCTTTTTACTAAAGTATATAAAGCTTATTAAATAGACTTTATAGTTATCTAAATACGTATATAAACTAGTATTTATATATATTATAATACTAAGGACTATTTTATTATAGAATATAAGTTATAGCTTACTTATTTACTAGTAATTTCTAATATTAATATTTAAGCTCTATAATTAGATAAAAGGATTATAGATAATAAAGAAAAAGCCTAACCCCCTAGAAAAAACTCCTTAAAAAGTAACCTAGTATAGTTACTAAAAATAACCCTATAGTAATAGAAAAAACTAGAGAAATATAGAGATAAACAGATAAACTACTTTTCTTAATCTCTATATAAATAAATAATAGGTTTTTTATCTCTATCTAAATTAATAGTAGTTATAATTATTATAGAATAGTTAGTAAAGAGTTTATAAAATAGTAGAACTTTATATTTATTATATTACTATAACTATACTAATTAAATATTATCCTAAATACTAACTAGGAGACCTATATTACTAAGATAACTAAAATATAGATTAACTTTAATAGTTAAATATTAGAAGCTTTATTCTATATAATCCTAGGAATAGTATACCTAGTTATCTTTAGGAAACTATAGTTATAATATTAATAGGTTATTTTAAACCCTATAAAGAATAAAATATAGATTAATTTAGTTAATAGCTTAACTATCTAAACTATTAATAATATACTAAAAGAGATATATATAGATAGATTTATAAACTTTATTAAATTACTAGTTATAATATTTTATAGCTTAGAAAAGGGGGGATATAAATAATTAGTAACTAGTTTAGTATAGATTAATATAATCCTAGTAGCTATATTACTTATAACTTCAGAATAGCTACTATTTACTTTATTAGCTATTTATATTTCTTTTATAGATCTCTTTAATAAGGAAAAAACCTCTAGCTTTCCTCTATATAAGAAGTCTTTTAACTATTATATTTACCTAAAGAAAAACTTAAATAGAACTAAACTAGACCTACTATAAAAACTATTATATAATATACTAAGGGAGTATTTCTTCGAAATCTAATATTAAATTATAGACCTAATAGATAAAAATTAGGTCTAGGCTAACTTATCTATAACTAAAATACCTATCTTCCTTATTAAGAAACCTAGGGGGAAATAGTAGTTTTATATAGATTATTATACTTTTAATAATATTAGTATTTATAACTACTACCCTTTACTACTAATTAAAAAGATACTATAATTATTATTTAAGGTAATATAGTTTATAAAAATTAATATTTATAAAGCTTTCTATAAGATTTGTATTATAAAAAGAGATAAATATAAAACTACTTTTTAAACCTATTTTAGCTTATTTAAATAGCTTATTACCCCTTTTAAACTAATAAGTATACCTATAATATTCTAAGACTATATTAATAGTATACTCTAAAGTATTTTTAATAACTTTATTATAGCTTACTTGGATAATATCTTTATTTATAATTATAAGTTAAAGTATAATTATAAAGATAAAATTAAATAAATCTTTAAATAACTATAAAAAGCTAGGTTATATTTAGACTTAGAGAAATACGAATTCTTAGTAGAATAGATAAAATATCTAGGGTTTATTATTAAAATAAAGAAAAGTATCTACTATAACTTTAAGAAAGTTAAAACTATCTAGGAATAAGAAATTCCTAAGAATATCTATAATATCTAGAATTTCTTTAACTTTATAAACTTTTACTATAATTTAGTTAACTACTTCTCTAGCTTAATAGAACCCTTTACCTAACTAATATAAAAAAAGTACTATTTTACTAAGATACTATATACTAGTAAATATTTAAAAAACTTAAGTTTATATTTATTTTAGAGCTAGTTATAACTTAATAGGATTTAGAGTAATATATAGTAGTAGAAATAGATTATTTAGAAGTAATATTAAATAGTTATTTTTTATAAGAAAATAGGGATAGTATACTATAACTTATTACTTATTATTTAGTTAAACTTATACTAGCCTAATAGAACTATACTATTCATAATAAAAAACTACTAGTAATAGTATTATATTTAAAAGTATAGTTAGTAGAATTATAAAATATAGTAGAGTTATTTACTATTCTCTCTAATTATAAAGTATTAGAATATTTTATAAGCTTAAAATTTATCTTAGAATAATAAGTTAAATAAGTAGAAATTTTATTAGAATTTAGTTTTATTTTAAAATATTATTTAGGTTATTTTACTAGGTATTTTAATATTTTCTCTTAATAGGGTTAAGATAATATAATAGAACTAAAACCTATAATATAAATCCTCTAACCTTTCTAGGTTAATTATAAAAATAAAAATAAATTTTCCCTAGTATTCTTAATTTATAATATATAAATAGAGGGGAACTAGGAAGGAGCTATACTAGTAAGGGATAACTACTAATATATTACTAGTAAATTACTAAATAGATATATTATATTCTAAAGTATTATATTACTATTATTATAGAACTAGGTAATTATAATAATATTAATATATAAGGTTTAACTAGATATTATCTAGTAAATAGTAAAGATATTGTTTCTAGAAATTTTAATATAGATATAAGTAGCTAATTATATAGTAGGAAATAATAATATTCTATTTTATTAGGGCTAAGTTTAAGTTCTTTAATATAAGTTATTAATAATAGTAATTCTCTAAATAGTCTATAATTCTCTAGTTTTAAGTTATTTTAATATTAACTTNAGTAGAGCTATTTACTATTCTTTCTAACTATAAAATATTAGAATATTTTATAAACCTAAAATTTATCTTAGAATAATAAACTAAATAAATAGAAATTTTATTAGAATTTAGTTTTATTTTAAAATATTATTTAAATTATTTTACTAAGTATCCTAATATCTTTTCTTAATAAATCTAAAATAATATAATAGAACTAAGGCTTATAATACAGGTCTTCTAGTTTCTCTGAGTTAACTATAGAGATAAAGATAAATCCTCCCTAATATTTTTAATTTAAAATATATAGATAGAGGGGGACTAGGTAAAAGCTATATTAATAGGAGATAATTACTAATATATTACTAATAAACTACTAGATAGATATATTATATTTGAAAATACTATATTATTATTACTATAGAATTAGGTAATTATAGTAATATTAGTATATAAGATTTAATTAAATATTATCTACTAAATAGTAAAGATATTTTTTCTAGAAGTTTTAATATAGATATAAATAGCTAATTATATAGTAAGAAATAATAATACTTTATTTTACTAGGGNACTAATTATATAGTAGGAAATAATAGTATTCTATTCTATTAAAACTAAGTTTAGGTCTTTAAGTATAAGCTACTAATAATAATAATTCTCTAAATAGTTTATAACTCTTTAGTTTTAAACTATCCTAATATTAATTTAATATTTATAGTATTTTTATAAGACTAGTATTAGGATAGTATATTAAAGGATATTAAATATCTTATATAAGTATATAATATTCACTAGTATTTATATTAAAGATAGTAATATTACTAAAGCTTTTTATAGAATTACTTAAAAAGTATAACCTTATTTTCCTCGAATATAAACCTATTTCAAACTATCTTATAATCTATTTAAAAACTTCTAGTATTATCTCAGAATTACTAAATATTCTATTCTCTTAACTATACCCCAAAATAGTTCTCCCTAAGCTAAAATCTAATAATACTTATATATAATACTTTTAAGCAGGGTATCTAAAATAAACTACTCTTAAATATTTAGTCTTTAATGGTTAGGGAATAAAGATTATAAGACTAAAGTAATTAGACTACTTATACTACGTAATAGCTTATTCTTAATAGGTTATCTCTAGATAAACTTTAGAGTTACGTTTAATTCGCCTATTTTATTATATTACCTAAGATCTATTCGATTTCCCTAGAATATATATAAGTAACTCCTAAACTCTTATTATTAAAGACAAGTTTTCAAGCTTTCTCTTTTTATTTATACTACTTAATAAAACTTAAAATTCAATCTTTCAAGTATTATCAACATTTAAAAAATAAATAAAAAAACAGAAAAACCTTTCTATTTATAAGATTTGATAAAATATTAAGAAAACAGTAATAGCAATTAACAGAGAAACCAGTTACTAGAGATAAATAATAGAACAAAAAATCAATCTTAAGCTATTTCCTTCTTATACTAAAAAGCTAGTTAAAGCGAGTAAGTATACTAGAAAAGAACTAATTACTCGAAGTATAAAAATATAAGAAACTATAAAACTATTACCTAAACTATAAGTAGAGTCGATTCAAGTAGTAGCTATACTATATAACATATCTCTAAACATTTAAAATAACTAAAAATTACTATATAAAATTAAAGAAACCTAGTATAAGTAGTATTTTCATTAGTAAGTACTAGAGTACGCTCTAAGCTTTTATTGAGACTTATAATTTTACTAAGGATAGATTTATACCTATAGTTATTAAGTATACTTACTTAAGAAATACTGTAAATAAGGTATTTTAAAAAGGTTATTCAAAATTAAACCAAGGGGATATTTTAGATACCTAGTAAACTATATTCTAAATACTTATAATTTATACAAAATCTAGATCCCTACTTTTCAGAAAATTATTATTACTTAAAACATCAAATTCAATAGGATAAAATTCTATTCGAAGTAGGATTTACGCGAAGTATTTATAAAAGAAATTATAAAACTACTAGTTAAGTTAATTGCTAAAGAAGAAGAAAATTCTATTCTTAAAATATTTAGAGATTTTAAAGTAGTAAGAATACTTAGTAAAAGGATTTCTCTTCTACTAATAATCCTAATAGTACTAGAAGTAGCTTAAGATATTAAACTAAACCTAGAATTAGTCTCTAAAACTAGCGAGAAAGGTTTAATAATACCTAAACTAATACCTAAACTAANTAAACTAATAAAGCTAGTTTAGGTTTTCGATTAATAATAACTAGATATAATAATTTTAAGTAAGAATTAGAGTTTAGGAAATATATTAATAGCTAGAAAGATAAATAGTATATTTAAAATTAGGGATCTAACTAATTAAGAAAAAATGTTTATTTTAATTAAAAATAGAAGTAATTATTTTAAAACTCCTATTTAGTTAATTTAAAGTAGATTAAAATATAGCTCTAGATTTTAACTAACTAAGTTAGGATTTTTAATTATTTAAGAACTAGGCTAATAATATAAAAGTAAATAATAATAATAGTTAGAGCTAGAGATTATAATTAGTAATTATATAATACTCTTAAAAGAATATAATAGTAGTATTTTATATTTCTTAGAGTATAAATAGGATTATCTTATTAGTATTTATTTACCTAATTAGTAGTAAAAGCTAGATAAGGATAATTTTAACTTCTTAATAGTTTTCTTTATTATTTGAAATATAGTATTAAAGAAGGAGGGTTTTTTTAACTAAAATTCATATATACTTTAATTAACTACTAATACTACTAAAGACTTAGAAGGATATTACTAATTTACTAGAACTATTATAAAGTTTCTTTATTGAAATAACTAGAACTAAGATTATAAAGTTAAAAGAGAAAAGTATTTAATAAGAAAGAGATTACTAAGATACTAGATTTAAGCCCCTTTCTTTTAATTAAATCTTTATTTATAAGATAAATATAGATAGTTTTCTAGAATAGTATAAAGTAAGGATTTATATATATAGGGATATATAATTAGTTAATTTACTATAATTTATATATAATAATATTAGCTATCTAAACTTATCGGGTAATTATAATAATTATAATATAGTTTAACTTTAAGGTTTACTAGTTTAATATTATTAATATATTGTTAATTATTATTAGGAAGTTTAATAGATTTCTACTAATAGTTAAATTACTAGATAGATTTAAGGTTATAAAGTATTATATAGAACTCGAATATATTCTTTATAGATTTTGAGATATACTCTTTTTTTAGTATACGTCTTTTTATATTACTTTTAAATTATTAAGTTTCTAGCTATACCTAGAAATGTTTTATCTATTTAAAAATAAAAGTTTAAATATCTTTATCCTATTCTATATAGATAATATTCTTTTTTATATTATAAGATAGCTAAAAAGAAGGTTTATAAGATTATTAAAAATATTAAATATACTTATAGACTTAAAAAATAAAGTCCTATTAAATATTTCTTTGGGGTTTAAGTAGTTTAGAATTATAAGTATTATAATATTTATTTAGTTTACAATATATATATTACTAAGATTACTAAGTATTTTAATCTTAACTATAANGCTATACCTAGCTAGTTGACTCCAGCTCTACCCGAGTCCTGACAACTATACCTAAGAAGTCAGGTATTAGTAGGCTACTAGTAAGCCCCTAATACTACCCTTAAATAGATTTTTTATACCTTTTACGAGAACTTCTCTTTTACTCCTTAGTTCTAATTAAATAGTATTTATACTCCTTATAACTGAATTATAACTTAAGCCTAGCTTTTCATATATTTAGAACTTAGATTTATCTTCTATATAAATAATACTAAATTAAGTATAGCTTTTTACTAGTTAAGAAAAAATACTAATTAGTAGAATACTATTCTTAAATATAAGAAATATTAAATTAAGTATAACTCCCTATTAAATAGAA
>RYZW01000356.1:0-12416 GCA_004367215.1 Colletotrichum trifolii
AGGCGTAAAAAGTCTACTTAAAAGTAGTACTAGGGGCCTACTAGTAGCCTACTAGTACCTGACTTCTTAGGTATAGTTATTAGGACTCGGGTAGAGCTAGAGTTAACTAGCTAGGTATAGCCTATAATACTAATCCCTAATACTATTAGCTTAATATAACAAATTATATATTAACTAGATAATCTTCTTTTAAATATCTATAAATTACTTGTTAGTTATAATACTTAAGATAATGTTATTAAAACTTATTTTAATAAAATAATAGCTATAATTATAATAGTTATAGCTAGATATCAATATACTTATTCGATAGCTTTGTTTTATAAATAGCTGTATATTTTAAGGAAGTTTTAGTTCTATTATAAAAATCTCGAAGAATAATAGGTTATAAAATACTTAGTCTTTATAAGTATTTTATTTTATTTTATTTTTAAGAAGTTTATAAAAGTTCTTAATCCTATAATTTTAGTAGATATTTTTAACTAAATATACTAAGTTTTAACTTGAAAAAAATATTCCTTAATTATCAGTATAAAGTCTTCTACTATTATAGGGTTAAATATTAGAACTAGGGGTATTATTTTTTACAATAATAAGTAATTTTATTACTATTTTGACTAGTATTAGGAATAATATACTTAAGAAATAGAGTTTATACTAGTTAAACCTTAGATACTAGTACTATCTCTATAAATTTCACTTTATTTAAACTACTTTAAATAAAACTTTACGTGATATATATAGCTATATTTAGTTATATATAATATATACTAGAGTTTACCCCTTAAATTTATATAATAATTAAGAATCTCATAATACTAAAAAGCTATTAAGCTAAAAAATATATATTATACTAAATTTATATATCTCAACTCTCGCTTGACGTAGTAGTTTAACGTCTAGCTAGCTTTTACTGTTTTATGGTATGAGTAGTAGGTTCGAATCCTGCAGCAGGTAAGCGCGACCGTGAGCCACGTGCCACGTGCTTTCCGATTACGTAAACCTTATAGTAACCACTACTAGTTGTCAGCTCTTGCTGATAGCCGTTAATAGCTAGTACTGTTAACGTTAATAGCTAGCAACTATTAATGTTAATAGTTGATAGCTGTTACTAGCTAGTAGCAGGTATTACTAGCTGGTAGTATTAGTATTATATAACTGCAATCCTATAATAAATAACTATAATAGATATAGGCTTATATATATTTTCTATGTTTACTACCTATAATCTTAATTAACTATATTATTACTACTTAAGGTTTTCTCTATTTAAATAGTTCTTTAGTTTCAGTATTATCTACAAAACATATAAAGTAAAAGCTAGCTAGAAGTAAAAGCTAACTACTAGGTATAGCTTCCTTTAAAGAGTTTCCGAGAGGTATATAACTTTAAATATATCAAAAACCATTAACATAACTAAATATGTCTCAACTACTAAGATATCTACTAAAAATACTTCTCTTTTAGTTCTTAAAAGACCTAATTAGTAACTTACCTAGTATAATACTTTTTAGGTAGAACTTAGAACTTATAACTTATAAAATTATTTCAGTCTTAGAATAATTATTCACTAAAGTTTCTTTTTAGAACTTTCTTAAGAATTACTTTTAAATAACCTTCCGAAAACTAAATATTACTAATAAACCTTTAAAATACCTAAATTAAGTATACTTAAAAACTTTAGCCTTAAAAGAATTTACTATAAAGAAAATTAATAGCTCCTAATAAGTACTACTAAATAAATTTATATAAAAGATATTATACATTTTACAGACAAAAGCCTAAAAACTTATATAACTTTCTATAATCTTTATATTTTAAACATTTAAGATTACTAATATAAGTAATTAAATTAAGCTTATCTAATAAATTAGATCTTTAAATATATAACTAAAATACTACAGTACTAATATTATTATATAGAAGAGAATATAATAATAAAAATTATAAATTTCTATAACTCTTTTAGTATTATTGATAATTTATACTTCTAAAATACTATTTTAGTATACTATAAAATACTTTAATCCCTTAAACTTAAATACTTTATTATAAAAATAATAATCAAGATATAGTTTTGGAAATAATAAAATACTATATATAAAGCTTAAATAGTCAACTATATTTCCTCTATTACTAAAATATTTTATATTTATAATTTTATAATTTTACTAGCCTACTTACTAATTAAGTTTTATATATAAAGTTATATACTTATAATATATAACTACCTAGATTTAATACTCCTAAATAAAGTTATTTTAGCTATCATAAAAACTATATAATATTTGCCTGAGACTTTATAGTATAGTAAAATAAATTATAGTATTTTTAATATTTTAGTAGAGATCCCTACTATTATTTTAAGTACTTAAAGTAGTAAGAAATATTTCTTCAAGTTAGAAAAGCCCCTATACTTTCTAAAATATAAACTAGATCACTTATTAGTATACTATTATTATATATATTCCTAGTTAACTTATAAAAACCAAATATTAAATACTTTAACTAAAAAGGAGATGAAGTAGTTATTTACCTTAGATCTAAACTTCTTAAGAAGAATTTAAAACCTTAGATAATAAAAATTATATACTTAACCTTCTACCTAAATTAGCTATAATACTATATAGTAAGTATATTATTAAGAAACACTTTAGTAAAACTTTCTCTAAGATTCCTCTATTTTTAATTCAGGTATTTTAATTTATATTTTCTAGGATATAGAGTATTTTATAACCTTTTAAAAAATTCCTTTAAGAAACTATATTTAGTATTTAGTTCTATTAAAAATCTCTGATCTATTTAAAGTTATACACTTCTCGGAAACCCTATAAAAGAAGCTATACCCAGTAGTTAGCTCTTACCTGCTTTATATATCCTATAGATAATACTAGGGCTAAGGAATTATTTAAACAGAGGAAACCTCAGGTAGTAATAACGCGGTTGGTTAAGACGATAGATGACAAATAGAGAAAGTACAGGCCTATTTATTATAGTTACTCTTTAAAAGATTATAGTCACGTAACACTAGATACTTACTAGCTAGTAATACTTACTACTATCTAGCTATTAATAGTTACTAGCTATTAATAGTATAGCTAGTAGTAGTAAAAGCTAATAGCTAGTAATAGTTACTATATAGTTTATATAATCGGAAAATATATAGCTACTAGTTACAGTTACCTACTACAGAATTCGAACCTATTATTCTCATTATAAAACGGTAAAGGCTAGCTAGACATTAAACTACTATGTCAAGCGGGTACTATATTTAGTATAATATAAAACTTATATTCATTAAAGGTTATAGGGAAATTCAATTTTTATTTAGATAATAAAAAATAAAGAAATTAAACTATATTTCTATAATATTACTCTCTATACTATTTTAACTATAAACTGTATTTCTTTTTAGTAATTATAAAAATAATATTATTAATAGGTTACTAAGCTAAATTATGTATTTTAATTATAGAAGAATAATTACTCCAAAATTATAGCTATTAATATTTAATATAACTAGTAAATCCTCAAATACTATATATTTTATAAGAAATTAACTATTTTAGTAATATAATTAGTATAATATAACTTTTTCCTAGATACTACTAGTACTAGTAGTATACTATAAGTACTATTTAAAAACCCTTAAAAATAATAAATAGCTCTGGTACTAATACTTAAAATATTCTAGTAAAATGTTTCTTAATTATTCATTTCTACTATATGAAATATTTAGATTATTAATAGTTACTTGAAATATAATAGTTATTAGCTTATTTAAAAAGTATACGAAATATATAATATTAGTAAAACTAAATAAAAGATTCGCTATATAAAGTATAATAATACCTTATATACTACTCCTAAGAAGTATATTATTTTTGACTTCTACCCCTATTACTAAAGCTATAATAGCTATACTTTAATTTTAACATTTATAAATAGAACTACTAACCATTCTTAAAACTTCTATTTTATTAACTATACTAGAATTATAATAATAATAATATTTAAGAATTTTATTATACTCTTTAAATACTAGTATAATATTAATATTAAAGTTTTTAAATATAATAATAAGGTTTTTAAGTATAAGAAACTAGAGTTAGATCTAACTTCTCAAAAATATATATCTTAAACTATTTATTCTATATACTTAAAGCTAAATAAATATACTAAATATATTACAATAATTATTAAAACTTATACGAGAACCCGTTTGACGTAGTAGTTTAATATCTAGCTAGCTCTTACTATCATAGTAAGAGTAGTAGGTTCGAATCCTACGGCGGGTAAACACGACTAGTAAATATATACTATATACCTTCCGATTACATAAACTATTTATAGTAACCGTTACTAGTTATTAATATTTACTATTAGCTATTAATAGCTAGTAACTATTAATAGCTAGTAATAGGAGCTACTAGCTAGCTAGTATTAATATTATATAACTACGATCCTTAAAAAGTAACTATAATAAATATAGGTATATATATACCTTCTATTTATCAGCTATTGTATTAACTAACTATATCTTACTACCTAAGGTTTTCTCCGTTTAAACAGTTCCTCAGAACTAGTAGTATCTATAGGGTAAATAAAGTAAAAGCCGACTACTAGGTATAGCTTCCTTTAAAGAGTCCCGAGAAGTATATAATTAAATAGATCAAAGACCCTTAATACAACCACATTATAAAACTTATACGAGAACTATAAATTAAAAAAGTAAACTACCCTATAACTTTTAACTTAAAACCTTCCAAATTATAATATTTCTTTATAATTAAATATTAATTTAGTTATTTTTACTTTATACCTAGAATAGTATCTAAGCTCTTCACTTTATATATAGATTTAACTATACATTTTACCTAATAACAGTATTCATGCTAATACTAGCTTTTAACTAGTTAAAATAGTAATGAAATTACTTATTATTATAGATAATTATACTTCTAGTTTTAATATTTAACTTTATAGTAATAGAAGACTTTTTAGTAATAGTTTGGGAAAGTTTTATCTAGGTTAAAGCTTAGTATATATAGCTAAAAGTAACTATTAAGGTTATAGAGTTAAGAACTTTTATAAATTTCTTTAAAATAGAATAAAATAGAGTATTTATAAGAGCTAGGTATTCCGTGATTTATTGTTTTTCTATGTTTTTTATAATAGAACTAAAATCTCATTGCAATCTATATAGCTATCCATAAAAAAAGAACTATAGAATAAGTATAGAGATATCTAGCTATAACTATTATAACTATAACTATTACTTTATTAAAAAAAGCTTTAATAAAATTATCCTAAGTATTATAATTAATAAATAGTTTATAGATATTTAAAAAAATATTATCTAGTTAACCTAAAATCTATTATACTAAACTAATAATATCGGGGACTAAATATTAATTAAGTAATACTTTAGTCCCCGATATTATTATAATACTAATCACTAGATATTTTAGAGTATTATAGTAATACAATTCTAGAGGTTTGAAAGGCTATCTAGTTATACTAGAAATGTTTATATCTATATAAGTATTATTTATAAGTTAGTTATATTTAATATATTAAAATTATTTATTTATAAGGGAATAGCTAAAGGCCTAGTAAAAGAAGGAGTATTTAGTAGAAAAGTAGGTATCTATAAGTTATAAGACTTTAATTTAGTAGGCTAATTAGTAGTAGTTAGAAGAGGTTTTTATCCTATAGTAGCTTTAGGCTACTATATTATATAATCCGTATCTATATAGTAATCCGATTTTAGCTATCCTAGTTCTCTATACAAACTATAAGGTATATCTTTATAACTATCCCCCCCTCTATAAGCCTTAAACCCTAAAGCTTATAAATACTATATAGCTACTTTCGTATTTACTAGCTATTCGCCAACTATTTAGTAATTAATAATAAAAGGGTTCTTCTTATATATATATTAACGTATAAGGGTTTTCCTATATATATATTAACGTATAAGGGTTATTCATCCTATATATATATTAATATATAAGGGTTATCCCATGTATACATTAATATATAAGGCTTCTGTTACTATATTAAGCTAATAATACTTCCTGTAGGTATATTAACTTATAAGGTCTCCCGCCTATTAGTAAGGCTTTAGTATATTAACCGGGATCTTTAAAGCTAAACCTAGGGTATCTAACCTTTTCCTATAGGGTTTCCTAAATACTAATTAGGTATCTAAGGCTTCTTATAATTAATTAGACTACTAAAGTATTAGTATATATTTACCGGTAGGCTTTTCTAAGCCTTCTTTACTATATAGCTCTAAGCTCTATATAACTCTAGGGACCTTTAATAAGCCCTTAGCGAGGTACTCGTAGAAAACTCTTATAGGCTACTTGCCTTCTAAGGCACTTTTACTATATTAGAGTTTCCTAGCTTCTAGGCTTATTATAGCTCTAGCGACCTTTTAGTAAACCCTTAGCGAAATACTCGTAGTAAGCCCTTATAAACTACTTACCTTCTAGGGTACTTTTCTTATACTATATAGCCCTAAGCTCTATATAGCTTTAAGGGTTCTTTAAGCCCTCAGCGAAATACTTGAAGTGAACCCTTATAAAGTAGCTTAGTCTCTAGTAAAACACATAGAATTCATTATAGTAATAAATAACTATAGTATAGCCTAACTTACTATATACTTCGTATAAAAGATAGCCTTTAAAACGCTTTTCAAAGTATAACTTCTTTACTAGGGAAGTTTCTAAAGTATTAGTCTCCCTATAGTATTCAGACGCTAACCCTTTAGTAGTAGCGCTCCTAATACTATTAAAACCTTTATAAAACTATAATATTTCCTATAAATACTAAACTACTAGGGCTACTACCCTAAGTACCTAATTATTAAACTTCTAGTACTATAAATACTATTAGAATCTAGCCTTAAAGTAATAAAAGAAAGCGAAAACATAAAACCTCGAAGCTTCTATAGGGGTACCTAGAACCCTATAAATAGCTAACTATTTAGTATAAAACTTTAGTAAAAACTAGCCCTTATATTAAAACGTACAAAATATACTATAGAGGTATAGCTCTTGTAATATAGGGTCGGTTAATAAATAGCGAGTAAACACTATAAACTAACTTATATAAAGTTATATAAAATATATTAGTAATTATACTACTAAGTCTAGAGAATATGGGAAAGTTTCGTTATAGCTTATTGAATCTTTTAAGCCTCCGAAACCTATAGCTAAAATATATAAGTATCTGAAATTACTATTAACTAATCTTTAATTTTATATAAAGTAGTACTTCTATAGAAGAAACCATAAAGGTAACTAGGGGGCCTCGAGTAATCCTTATAGTTAACGTCGCGAATCGATAGTATAAGGGTTACTATATATTCACCGCTAGATAGCTAAGCTGATATTATCTCCATAAAAGATAACTATTATTCGAGGAGGCGTATAAGTACTACTATAGTTACTATAGGTTTAGGTAACGTAGTTACTATAAGTTCAGGTAATATAACTACTATATATTTAGTAGAGATTTCAGCGAATACTATTACTCAGGATACCGAGTTCTCCGCCGAGTATTTAGTAACTATATATCTTAATAGAGCTATTACTAAAATCCTAGCCTTACTTTTCTAAGAAATAGAAGTTGAAGAATTATAAAGGAATAGCTAAAAGCCTAGTAAAGGAAAAAGTATTTAGTAGAAAAATAAAACTCTATAAATTATAAGACTTTAACTTAGTAAGCTAACTAGTAATAGCTATAAGAGGCTTTTATTTTATAGTAGCTTTAGGCTACTATATTACGTAATCTATATCTATATAGTAATCTAATCCTAGCTATCCTAGTTCTCCGTACAAGCTATAAGGTATATCTTTATATTATTAATAAAAATAAATTAAATCCTATTATATTTATATAGAAATTATAAATTAGTTTATATTAGTAGTAGAAAACTTTTATATTAGTAATATAAAATCTCATCTTAGGGGTAGATAAGGTTTAGTAGGGATATTAAAGTCGCGGATATTAAGATTACAATAAATATTCGAATAGAATACTTATAGTTAGTAGTAATTAAATATCTTAAGATATTCGAATTATGTATAGCTATAAAGGTATAAGGGTATAAAGGTATAAGGTTATCGCGGAAAAAGTTATCGGTTATTTATTATTTACGAAATAGTTAATATAGGGTAAGTATACTAGCTATAGCTATAAAGGGTTTAGCCCCGGATTAATTAAAAGTTAGTTATAATAATTAGTAAGGTGGTTAGCAGGGCTAAAGTCGTACTTTAGGGGGTAATATATCTACTAATAGTTATAGTAGAGAGCGAGCTATTAGCCCCTCCTACTAAATATCAATATATTTTTTAAACTAGTAAATACTATACTATAAACTTTATAAAAATATTTTGAAAGATAATACTATAAAACTAAACTAAACTTACTTCTATACTTATAACTATAAATATTTTAGTCTAACTATAGATATAAAACTGAAATATAACTAGCTAGCTTATATTAAAAAGTATACTTTCATTAACTTCTTAATTAGATATACTTTAACTAACTAATATCAAATATAGAACCTACTCTAAAATAAAATTATAATAATCTATAATATCTGTTTTAATAAAATATTCTTTTCAATAGAGATTTAACTTCTTTAAAAGATAATTTTATATAGCTTAGTTCTCATAGAATTTCTTACTAGTTATAACAATAAATAACTATCATAGTTAGCTTAGTTACCTATTTAAACTTAAGTAGGAGGCTTAACGAAATAGTTAATATAATAAGAAATAACTATAATAATTCGAGGTTTTATATCTATATAATAATTATTCCTAAGTTTTTTGAAGTAAATTTTGA
Source organism: Colletotrichum trifolii (assembly GCA_004367215.1). NCBI lineage: Eukaryota > Fungi > Ascomycota > Sordariomycetes > Glomerellales > Glomerellaceae > Colletotrichum > Colletotrichum trifolii. The sequence continues at coordinate 8,866 of RYZW01000356.1, forward strand.
AACTATAAAACTTATATTAATAACTTTTCTAGAATTACTTAGTATATTTTTCTATAATCCTATTTATATAGATAAGACTATAAAGAAATAAGGAACTTAATATAAGGATATGTTTTATGGCTTGTATGGAGAGCTGGGATGGCTAGGATCGGATTACTATATGTATACGGATCACGTGATATAGTGGCCTCAGGCTACTATAGGATAAAAGCCCTCTTATAGCTATTACTAGTTAGCTTACTAAGTTAAAGTTTTATAACTTATAGAGACTTACTTTTTTACTAAATACTCTTTCCTTTGCTAGGTTTTTAGCTATTCCTTTATAATTCTTTAACTTTTACTTCCTAGAGGGGTAGGGCTAGGATTTTCAGTAATGGCTCTATTACGACGAATAGTCGCTAAATATGTGGCGATAGTACTAGAAGTAATAATAATACCTGAAATTATGGTTGTTGAAAACTCTGCTGAATATATGGCTTCTATTATACTGCCTGAATTTACTGTTATGGTAACTATGTTGCTTGAATATTAAATAGTAACTATGGCGGCGCTTGTACGCCTCCTCGAATAATAGTCTTCTTTTATGGAGATGATGTTAGCTTGGTTTTTTAGCGGTGAACCTATGGTAACCCCTATACTGTCGATTCCCGAAACTGTCGATTATAGGGATTACTCGAAGCCCCCTAGTTACCTATGTGGTTTTTTTTATGAGGATGCTACCTTATATGAAATCGAGGATTAGCTAATAGCGATTCAAGATAGTTATGCTCTATGCCTAGGGGCTTCTGTAGTTTAAATGATTTAATAGGCTATAATAAAACTCTCCTATACTTTCTAGACCTAGTGGTGTAACTACTGCTATACGTTGTTACTAGACTTTATGTGGGCTGATTTTATGGTGTTTATTCGTTGTTTGTTAACTGATCTGATTTTATAAGAGTTACGTTTCTATAGTATATTTTATATACTTTAGTATAAGGGTTAGTCTTTATTGAAGTTTTATGCTGAATGGTTAGCTATTTATAGGGTCCTAGGTACCCCTATAGAGATATTAAAGCCTCATGCTTTTGCTTTTTTCTATTATTTTAAGGTTAGATTTTAATAGTATTTATAATGCTAGAAGTTTGATAATTAGGTGTTTAGGGTAGTGGCTTTAGTAGTTGAATATTTCTAGGAAACCTTTTGGGATCCTTAGGATGTATCTATTAGTAGTGTTGGGAGTACTACTACTACTGCTGAGGGGTTAGCGCCTAAATGCTATAGGGAGACTAATACTAAAGGCTTCCTAGTGAAAAGGTTACGCCTAGAAGAGTATAGATACCACGAGGGCTACTTTTTATGTGAAGTATGTGGTAAGTTAGGTTATATTATAGCTACTTGTTACTGTAATGAATTCTGTGTATTTTGCTAGAGATTAGGTTACCTTATAAAGATTTACTATGAGTACCTCGCTGCTGAAGGCTTGCTAATAGGTCCCTAGAGCTATGTAGAGCTTGGGGCTATATAGTATAATAAGAAGGTTTAGAAGAGTTTACTGGTGAATATATGCTGATACCTTGGTGGTCTGATTACTTATAAGAAGCCTTATGTGCCTGATTAGTAATAGGAAGCTCTGTGGAAGTGTTGCTGATATGGGAAAGGGTTATATACCCTGGGATTTACCCTAAAGATCTCTGGTTAATATACTGAAGGGGTTATATGCCCTGGGATTTGCCTTAAAGATCTCTGGTTAATATACTGAAGGGGTTATATGTCCTGGGATTTGCCTTAAAGATCTCTGGTTAATATACTGAAGGGGTTAGACGTTTTAGTAAGCTTAAAGATCCTGGTTAATATACTGAAGCCTCGCTGACGGGTGGGAGACCTCGAGCTTTATGCGTTAATATATATATAAGGGGAATCTTTTTATTATTAATTGTTAAATAGTTGGTAAATAGTTGGTGAAGCTATTTTTTTTCGAAAGTGGCTATGTGGCGTTTACAGGCCTTGGGGCCTAAGGTTTATGGAAGGGGGGATAGTTGTAAGGATATGCTTTATGGCTTGTATGGAGAGCTGGGATGGCTAGGATCGGATTACTATATGTATACGGATTACGTGATATGGTAGCCTTAGGCTACTATAGGATAAAAGCCTTCTCATGGCCACTACTAGTTAGCCTACCAAGTTGAAGTCTTATAACCTACAGAGACCTACCTTTTTACTGAATACTCCTTCCCTTGCTAGGCCTTTAGCTATTCCCTTATATTTAAATATTCCTGGAGAAAGTTAAGTATAAAGAATAAATAAAGTAATATAGTATAATAACTAGTAAATCTTTATTTAAAACTACTTATTTTGTTAATACTTTTCAATTATTTTGAGGTATTCTAAAATACTCCTATTTATAACTATAGAATAATATAAATAGTTAACTAGAAAAAGTCCTAGAAGTTTAACTTTCTCGAAAACTCTAAGATTTAAATATTATAACTTCTAATAATAAACTTTAACTATAAAGTAAATTAGATATTAAAAGATACTTAGACTATAAGGAAGTAAAAACTCCTATTCTAAGAGTTCTATAATAAAGATTATTACTATTACTAATATCTTACTTAGTAATATTTATTTATCTATATATTGAAATAATAATAATGGCTAAATAGGCTTATCTTAAAAGTTATACTAAATTATATTCTTTAAGTAAAATTAGTAAAACTCTTATACAAAATTCAAAGATTTTAAAGTACTACTAGGTTTATACCTATAAATTTAATAAGTATAAATATTTCCTGAAAATTCAGGCTTAACTAGTTATATATAGAAATAAGTAGTTATAAGATAATTACGAAACCTATATAACTACTCTAGTAAGTATAGTATGTTAAACCCTTAAAATAATTACTTACTACTTTCATCTTAAGCTACTCTAATATAACATAATTAATACTTTTATGTGTATAATATTTAACGAGGTTATTTATATAGAGATATTACTAGGCTATTAAATACTAAATAAGATCTACTACCTTGATAAAATACTATATATCTTTTAGCAATGTTTTCTCCTCTAATAATACTACTTAGAAGTAAATTTTAAATACTTTAGTTTTAAACCTACTATAATAGAATTATATTACTAGCTTAATAAATATATTATCTTCTTCTTCTATATTAATAACTATATACTTTTTTCTTTTAAAAGGTATTTCTAAAATATTCATATTATTAGTAAACCTTTAAAAGAAATATCATTTTAAAGGAAATAAAAACCTATAATAGTTTCTTAGTATTAAGATTATTAAAGATCATATAATATGATAACTATAGTTCTTATGAAGAACATATGTTAAAAAGCTCTTTAAGCTTTTCATCTATCTTATAAAATATATATAATATATTAAATAATTCAAAACTCCTCTGAAAGCTAAAGAACTCTTCTTATAATATAATTAAGCTTTTTATTTAGAAATTAAATACTACTAATAAAATATTAGTCTTATTAATTATATTATAGTTATAAGAGGGGCTGATAGCTCGCTTTCTACTATAACTATTAGTAGATATATTAT
>RYZW01000356.1:21327-40779 GCA_004367215.1 Colletotrichum trifolii
TTATTAAGATTAAGGCTTAATATATATAGCTAAAAGTAACTACTAAGGTTATAGGGTTAAGAACTTTTATAAACCTCTTAAAGATAGAATAAAATAGAGCACCTATAAGAGCTAGGTATTCTGTAATCTATTATTTTTCTATGTTTTTTATAATAGAATTGAAATCTCCTCGAAATCTATATAGCTACTTATAAAAAAAGAAATATAGAATAAGTATAGAGATATCTAGCTATAACTATTATAATTAAGACTATTATTTTATTAAAATAAGTTTTAATAAAATTATCCTAAATATTATAATTAATAGGTAGTTTATAGATATTTAAAAGAAGATTATCTAGTTAACCTATAACTTATTATACTAAGCTAATAATATTAGGGACTAGGTATTAATTAAGTAATACCCTAATATTAATATATTACTATAATACTAGTTATTAGATACTTTAGAGTATTATAGTAATATAATTATAGAGGTTTTAAAAGCTATCTAGCTATACTAGGAATATCTATATCTATATAAGTATTATTTATAAGTTAACTATTAGCTATAATTAATATATTAAGATTATTTACTAATAAAAGTAAGCTAAGTCTTACTATATTTATATAGAGATTATAAGTTAGCTTGTATTAATAGTAGAGAACTTTCGTATTAGTAGTGTAAAGTCTTGTCTCGGGGGTAGGTAGGGCTTAGTCTGGGGGATATTAAGGTTATAGATATTAAGGTTATAATAAACGTTTAAATAGAGTACCTATAATTAGTAGTAACTGAATGTCTTAAGATATTTGAATTATATGTAGTTATAAAAGCGTGAGGGCGTAAGGGTATAAAGTTGTCGTAGAAGGAGTTATTAGTTATTTATTATCTGTGAAAAGGTTAACGTGAGGTAGGTATACTAGCTATTATAGCTACGAGGAATTTAGCCCTAGATTAACTAGGGGCCAGCTATAGTAGTTAGTAGGGGGGGTAGGAGGGTTGAAGTTGTACTTCAGGGGGTAATATGTCTACTAATAGTTATAGTAGAGAGCAAGCTATCAGCCCCTCCTAATTTTAGTAATAAAAATAATAATAAATATAATAATAAGGGTAAAAAGTCTAAAGTTATAGAGACTTTTTCTTAGTTTCTTTATTTTATTACTAGTAGTACTAATATATCTATACTTACTAATTATATTCTATCTACCAAAATCTACTTAATAAGCTACTATTACTATTCTTCTCTTAATAATTTTAAGGAAAATAAAAAAGAAAAAGAAGAAGAAAAAGAAGAAGAAGATAAAGAACTTCGTACTAAAAACATAAAACCTGTTTAGGTAATTTTATATTTACTCTTATAATTTCTATATATAATAACTACCAGCTTACTATTTCAAAGTCTATTACTTTTTAAAAAGGTATACTAACTAAAAGAAACTATTATTATAAAAAAAGCTTCTATTACTAAGGAAACTACTATGCTTATAATACTTACCATAATTCTAGTACTTATCTTTGTTATATTTATGATACTTATTATACCTATAATGCTTATTACTCCTACTATCTTTATAAGAAGAAATTAGGGATATTGTTATAAGAATATACTTTGAGTTTTGAGTATAATAACTATTTGTTTTGTATATACTAGCTGAGTTATTACTAAAGTATATTCGTTTTTCTAGTTTAGAAATATACTTTTTAGAATAATATTTAAGTTATTTAAGTAATTAATAGAATTGTTTCCTCTTTTTTTGTAAGATATAATTACTAAGTTCTTAGTATCAATATGTAGCTAGTTATTCTACTTTATATAATAATAGATTATTTATTTTTCAAATGTCTAAATAGTTCCCTATATATTACTTAAATTAAATATAGTTTATCATATGTTATACCTTATAGGCCACTTAGCTTATTTCACAAAAAAGTATTTATTATTTCCCTCTTTTTATTTTACTATAATATCTTCTATTTCTTCTTCTTCAAAATTATCTTTTTACTTAGAAAGAACAACCTAATTATAAGTATTCTTTAGTATTCTGTTAATAGTTTAAATAAAGAAATAGAGAAAATATTATATATCTAGTAATACTATTTTAGTAGATATACTTTATATACTTATTCCTCTATTTTCTCAGCTATCAAAACTTTAATATACTTTAATACTAATTTCTTATATTTAAACCTAAAGTTCTTCATTCAAAATAGTATTTAGTAATATATTTAGCTAATATAAATAACCTATTCTATGATATTTTATATTATCTATTTTCTTCATTATATATTTAACTATTCTTAAATAAATATTATATAACCTTTCTACTTATAAATACTTAACAGTATTATATTTATTATTATTATACATAAATATAGCTTCCTTAAATTATACTACTTAGATAGTAAGTAAACCACTACTAAATACTCTAAAATAATATTTTGATATCTAATATATTTATTCTATTTAACTCTCTATTGATAAATAATATATCATTAATAGCTATTATTTAATTAGTTATTCTGGTATAAGCTCTTCTTAGAATTAATTAGTGAAAGGTTTATAGTTATATTAAAGGTTTCTGATCTATTTAGAATGATATATTTCTCGGGAACCCTATAAAGGAAACTATACCTAGTAATTAGCTTTTACTTTATAAACTTTATAGATACTACTAGTACTAAGGAATTATTCAAATAGAGGAAACTTTAAATAGTAAGATATAGTAAGTTAATATAATAGCTAATAAACATAGAAAATATATATATATATAAAGGGAAAGTAAGTAAGTATAGGCCTATATACGTTATAATTACTTCTTATAGAATTATAGTTACGTAATACTAATACTACTAGCCACTAGCGCCTGTCGCTAGCTGTTAATAGTCGCTAGTTATTAATAGTTATTGGCAAAAGCTAATTACTAGTAGTAGTTGCTATATAGTTTACGTGATTAGAAGGAAGGTATATAGCTACTTACTAGTCGTATTACACGTAATTAGGGGGCAAAATCTGGTGTGTATTATATATAACTAAACGTAGCTATACGTACTACGTAAGGCTTTATTTTAAGTAGTTTGAATAAGGCGAAACTTATAGAGATAGCTCTACTAGCTGGAATTTATCTAGCGAAAACTCTGATACTTAAGCGTATTATTTCTAATATACCCCTCTAGCTTTAAACGCCTTACCTATAAGCTAGCTTTTTAAATAATACTAGTTAAATCTTCTATTTATATCTTATAAGAAGTTCTTTTTTTAACTTCATTATTTTTATTAAACCTCTACCTCTATAGTAAGAAGAGTAATATTATTTTTAGGTTATTTTTTCGGAGCTTTTTCTTTACTAGGGAGTATTTTAAGTATCTTAGTATTTCTAGTATTCCTAATTTCTCGAAGTTCTCCTTCTTACTATAACTTTAAGTAGTTTAACTAGTTTATTATATTTATCTAAATAATAAAAATACTAAGCTTGTAGTTTTAGAGAGGTTTTATGAAATTATTGGCTATAGATTACTTAAAAGTATATATTTAATCTTAAAAGTACTTTTATTAGAATTCTTAGTATAGTTAGTAGTTATAGATATCTATATACTTTAACTTTATATATAATTATATTATTTTAGTTATTATAAAGTATATTGTTTATTAGTTATTATATTAGATTCAGATAGTTAAGTAAAGTTTACATATTTTATTTTTATTGAATATATCTATTAAGAGGACCCGCTTGACATAGTAGTTTAACATCTAGCTAGCTCTTACTATTATAATAAGAGTAGTAGGTTCGAATCCTATAGGAAATAAGTATAACTAGTAGCTATATACTTTCCGATTATTCAACCTATATAGTAACTACTACTAGCTACTAGTACTTACTAATAGCTATTAATAGCTAGTAACTATTAATATTAGTAGCTAGCGACTACTAATATTAATAGCTAATAACTATTAATAGCTAGTAATAAGTATTACTAGCTAGCTAGTATTAGTATTACGTAATTACGATCCTTAAAGAGTAACTATAATAGATAGGCCTATACTTTCCCTATTTATTACCTATTATATTAACTAACTATATTTTACTACTTAAGGTTTTCTCTATATAATAGTTCCTCAGAATTAGTAGTATCTAGTAGGTAAATAAAGTAAGAGCTAATAACTAGGTATAACTACCTTTAAAGGGTCCCGGAGAGGTATATGATTTTTGTTAAGGGGTAGGTTACGTAACTCACTACTATCATATACTAGCCTTAGCCCTCACAGCTATGAGGCTAGCCCTCTTACTTACTATAGGGGCAGAAAGATCCCTTCTTCAGATATTACTAATACTACGCATATTACCTCATTTAACCTCTTACCTAGAGGTATTATAAGTTATAAGCCCAGACTAGTCTTTCTACTATTACCTATAGTAAAATTAATATTTTATCTTTCTGTTTTTAAAATAATAATTAAAAATACCCCAAATAACTACTCTCTGAATAATATATACCCTATATTTATATATTCTAACTCTTACGTACCCTACGAGATATATAATAAAATAAAATAATAAGAGTTATCATAATAAGTAATATACCTAGCTACTATATAGTAGCCTCGATAATCCCTAAGTTTAAGGGAGAATCTAACTAATCCTCCTGGTTAATACTTATTAATACTACTTTTAAGGCTAACTAAGGCAAAAAATATATCAATACTAATATTACTAAACCTATTACTTAAACCCTAGCTTATATGATATAAGAAAACAAAAAAGATATTACTTATCGTTTCCTTATCTTATTATATAACATATTAATTAATAAATTACTTAATATAAAAAAGTAAAATCATAGTAACCCCTATACTTTTATAAAAGTATTAGAAAAATATATTCCTAAAGTCTCTAAAGATACTATTGGTATCCTAGTTAACGAATTCCCTGGAAGTAATACCTATAAGTATAAAACCTTTTATAATACCCTCGAATATATTTAATACTTATATAACTATATTATAAACCTCTATAACTAGAACTCTAATTATTTCTAGGCTATTATATTCCTTAATTACTTCAAAATCAAGCTCCCTAATACCTATAAACACTATACTAATAATAATAAGATACTTATATAAGCTAATATTATTAAAACTATTTATATTTTTACCTAGGATAAAAAATAAAGAATAAAGTTTACCTTATACTATAAGATCACTATTATAATTACTACTATACTTATTACTATAACTAAAAAGAAAAATAATAAGTACCTTTACTATAAAAAGGTTATCTAGCCTTAAAATACTAGACTACTTATCCTAACCTTATCCTTCATAATTATAAATATTATAAATAACTTATAGCTTATATAATAAAATATATATATAATAAAGATTATACTAAAATATCTATATCTATATTATCCTTATTAGTCTTTATTAAAAGTATTATAAGTATTATTAATAGCTCTACTATTACTAGCTTTATTTTTTAAAAGCTATTAATAATACTTAAAACTATATATACTACTATTAATAGTAAAGCTATTATAAGCTTTAATATTATTATTAACTTAAATTACTCTAACTTAATCTTTAATAACTTTATTCTTTTTATATTTTATACTATATATAATAATCTCTAGTCTTTTACTACTATTAATAGTAAATTAGTTAGATTAAAAAATATAAATATAGTTTTCTTTTAAGTAGAGGATCCTATCTATACTTTTAAGATAATTAACTAGACTATTAAAGATATTAAATATATCTTTCTCAATTTTACTAATTTCTTTAGCCTTAGTAAACTTTAAAAGAACTATATTAAATATAATTATAATACTATAAGTTTTATTAATATTTATTTATATAAAAGCCTTATTAAAATCTACTAAGTAAATAATATATATATTATTAGTACGACTAATAATACTACTATTCCTATTAATACTACTCTTAGTTTTACCAGAATCTATATAAAAACTCGTCTTATACTTAAGATAATATATTATCGCCTTATCTATACCTATTTATTAAGAATTATTAAAACCTACTACTATATAAGTATTTAATTTACCTAAGAAGAGATTAACTCTTTCTACTATAAAATATATCACTTTATTAAATCTATAGAAACTATTAGCTATAATACCCCTCTCTTTCTTACTTAAATAAGTAAAAACATTTATCTTAATCTTATTAAAATTAAGCTACTATCTATTATAAGGAAAAGAAATATACTTTTTATCTTTTTAATTATTATAGTAGTTATTACTAGCTTATTTTACTTAATAACTATTACTATAAAATAGTATTTAAAGCTATTAAGAAGTTTAATGATACTTTTACTAATATAACTATATTGACTATAGAAAGTTAAATCTATAATTATATTCCAAAGCTTAAAAAGTACTAAGAAACCCCTATTTTATAAATACTTAGCTTAACCTTACTACTACTTATATACTATCTATAAATCAAATAATTAAATATACTAGCTAGACTATTATAGAAATAACATATATAATACTTATTAATAATAGTTTACTTAATAAACTCTAAAATTATACCTTTAATACTACTATTTAGATCCTTAACCTCTTACTATAAATTAATAAAAGTAAACTTAGTTTTCATAAGATTATAATAAGAGAATTAAACTTAACTAAGAGTCATAAGCCTCTATATATGAGATATATCTAAGTATTCAGATATATTACCTATATTTATAAAAAGAAAGTAAATACTTTTCTTATATAACTAAGATAGAAGTATATACTATAAAAGGTTTTCTCGTTAGCTATAACTCTTTATATAATTATATCTAGTATATTTATATCCCTAATATAAAGAGAATTCTTTACTACTATAATATTTGCTTTTATAAAAGCCTTAATAAAACTATTTTATACTTTTTAAGAGATATTACTAAATAAATTAATATTAATTATAATATTCTATTTAATAAATTTAACCTTTAAATCTAATACCCTAACTAGATCCTAGATTGAAATATTACTACAAAATACTCTTTATTAAAAGAGAAGGATATTATCTTAGAGGTATATGAAACTAACAATACTTATACTATAGAATATATAACTCTACTACTAGAAAGTCAACCTCTATTAACTACTATATAATAGTAATCTACTACTAATACTACAAATAATAAAAGTAACAATAACTTTATAGATACTATTCAGAAATAAGAATGAGATTACCTTAATCCTAATACTAACCTATTAATAATAATACTACCTAATACCCCTATAATCTCTACTATAAGCTATCCTTATTATACTATTATAAATAAACTACTAGGCTACTATTATAAAGCTTATAACCTTTACCTATATAATAAGAAAACCTATTTTACTACTAATATTTANATATTTATATTAATTTAGAAAACCTAAATACTATTACCCTCCTTATTACTATGATACTATTAAAAATTCTTCTATTAGGATATGCTATCCCCTATACTATTAAAAAAATAAAAGAAAACCTTTTTTAGCTCTCCTACTAGAAACCTATATATAATACTAAGATATAATAGATAATTAATAAAGAAACCTTCTACTTTATTAATAAGCCTTCTAATACTAAGACTCTTCTAGGTATATAAATCTTTAATATTAAGACTAATACCTTAAATAATATTATAAAATTCAAAACTTAATAACTTATTTATAGTAATTCTAAAAAAAAATTAGTCTTCTTAAAAAGTTTATACTACTATAATAACTACTACTACTATATATTTCTTCTTTACTATAGTTATACTTTACTATCTCTTATATAAAATATATAATTTTAATACTACTTTCCTTATTACCCTTATCCCTTACAAAATTCAAGTTTATATTTATTAACTTATAGGCTACTCTAATAGTATGGATAAGGTTTAGTTACTTTATAAAATACTCTATAGTTTCCATAAAAGTTCCTTATAGTAATTTTAACTTATTATAGCTAAAATAAAGAAGATTAGTTTTATATTAGTTAAGGGGGAGATTTACCTCTTTATTAATAAAAGTCTTAGTACCTATACTTTTATATATATTGATAATAATACTATAGCTACCCCTATATTTAAAATCACAAAAAGAATTCATAAAATACTTAAAATAGTGTACCCCTTTAAAAACCTTAGTATTACTACCTAGTTTTTAGGATTTCAGATTTATTATAGTACTATAAATATCCTCTTAATTTAATATAAATATATTAACTCTATATTATACTACTTTAACTATTATAAACTTTATACCATTAAAACCCCTTTCCCTACTAATAAAAACCTTTTAATTATATAATCTAAATATAAATATAATAATAGATCTTATTAATTCTATATAGAGTAAACTAGTTACCTTAACTAGCTAGCTACTAGTACTTAACTAGATATTACTTATATTATAAATAAACTCCATTAAGTAAATACTAGCTTTTTTTTTACTTATTAATATACTATGAAATACCCCTTTAGATACCTTAATAATATTACTAACTATAGTATTACTTTTAGAAACATAGATCTTATAATAGATCTAGGGCTTTATACTATAATAAATACTACTTTTATAGATAATAGACTATCTTATATATTAACTAGTAGCTATATTATCTACTTTATAGGTTCTCCTATTATTTAGAAATCCAAGAAATAGATGATTATTACTCTAAACTTTATAGAAATAGAATTTTTTAGCTTTATACTTATTAGTATATCCCTAAAGTAGATTCGAAAATATATTAAATAACTATAAGATTAATAGATTACTATACTTATAATCCTTTTTACTAATAATACTAATATTTTAATAAATATTATAATTTCTCTAAATAGAGTATATATATAAAATATTAATATTTAATATAAGTAAATCATTCAGGAAATCAATAATAATAATATAATCACTCTCTATTTCATGAAAAGCTCTAATATAGTTACTAATAGCCTTACTAAAGTATTAAATACTATTAAATATAAGGATTTTATTAAAATACTAATAATAGTAGATAGCTTAGATTAAGTATTACTTCTAAAACAATCGTTAGTATCTAGATTAATTAATACCTAATTAAAAGGCTTCAAAGCTAAGTTATACCTAGAAGTATTCTATTTTTTTGAAAACTCTATAAATTCAGATATTTTAGCTGAAAAATAGGATTTTCAAGGTTTCGAGCTAGTTTTATATATTTTAGCTAGCTATAAGCCTAGCTTAAGGGGGAGTATGAAGGGGTAAGTTATATAACCTACTACTATCACGTACTAGCCTCAGCCCTTATAGCTATTAGGCTAGCCCTCTTACTTACTATAGGGGCAGAGAAATCCCTTCTTCAGACATCACTAATACTATACGTATTACCTCATTCAACCTCTTACCTAGAAGTATCACAACTTTAAATAAATTAGAAACCTTTAATACAACCACATAATATTTATTAAGAAGTCTAGTTAGAGTATAGTAATAAAATAACTAGTAAAAATAGCTTTTTAAATAACTTAGGATAATACTAAAAATTCTATTTTAGTTATTAAAATAGTAATAGTATTTTATTTATTAATTTACTACATTATTAGGTTTCTAAAGAGATATATAATATATATTTCAGAGTTCTTTTAATTATTATTATTATCTATAAAATTAGTATTTATAGTAATAATGAGGTTATTAAATAGATTACTAGTTTTATAGTTAAATTTAAAATAGAGGTTTTTTGTTTTATTGAGGTATTATATTATTTATTTAGTCTCAGTATAATAGTTATTTGAAAAGTTCTAGTTAAAGTATAATAAATAGTTTATTATATAAGTAATATCTAGTTTTATTATAATTATAGTATAATTAATAAAGTTAATATTTTATTAGTAGTATTTAATTTCTATAAAGAAGGTTTAATTATATTATAGGAAGAGTTTATTAAGTTTCAAAGGGGTTTTGAATATTTTAATATATTTTATATATTTTATAAGGTATTTAAGGAGGTTTTTGATATATATTACTTATAAGAGTGATAATTATTATACTATTCAATCTTAAATAATTTTAATACTAAAGAATTACTATAGGTTTTTACTTCTTTCAAAATAATATTTTTTTAGAGGTTTACTAATGATATAAGTATTTTAGATATGTTTTTAAGGGGAAAGAGAGTATATAATTTCTTATTTAGAAAAAGAAGATAATATATTTTTCAAGTTCGTAATATAGTTTCTTTAAAATAGGTTTAAAGTTAAGGTATTTGAGGCTTATTTCTAAGTAGTATTACTAGAGGAAGGGAGATTTCTAAAAGCTATATAGTATTTTATTTAGGTAGTAGATTTTACTTGGTATTGAAGAACTTAGTAGTATTTCTATATAAATAAGTTTATTAAGTATTATATATATAAATATGTTAATTATATTATGTTAGAGTAGTTTAAGATTAAAGTAATTAGTACTTATTATTTAGTTACTTTTATTCTATACCTAGAATAGTATCTTAGCTCTTTACCCTATATAAAGATTTAACTATAAATTTTACCCGATAATAGCATTTATACCAATACTAGCTTATGACTAGTTAAAATAGTATTGAAATTACTTAGTATTATAGATAATTATACACCTAGTTCTAATATTTAACTTTATAATAATAGAAGACTTTATAGTAATAGTTAGGGAGAATTTTATTGAGACTAAAGCTTAATATATATAGCTAAAAATAACTATTAAGGTTATAAGGTTAAGAACCTTTATGAATCTCTTAAAAATAGAATAAAATAAAGTACCTATAAGAGCTAGGTATTCTATAATCTATTACTCTTCTATATCTATACCTTTATAATGGAACTGAAGTCTCCTCGAAATCTATATAGCTACTTGCAAAAAAAAGTATAGAATAGGTATAGAAATATCTAGCTATAACTATTATAACTAAAACTATTACTTTATCAAAATAAACCTCAATAAAATCATCCTAAATACTACGATTAATAAGTAATCTATAGATATTTAAAAGAAAATCATTTAACTAACCTATAACCTATTATACTAAGCTAATAATATTAAGGACTAGGTATTAATTAAATAATACCCTAATATTAATATATTACTATAATACTAGTTACTAGATACTTTAGAGTATTATAGTAATATAATTATAGAGGTTTTAAAAGCTATCTAGCTATACTAGNTAGTTATACTAGGAGTATCTATATCTATATAAGTATTATTTATAAATTAGCTTTAATTAATTGATATATCAAGATTCTTTACTAATAAAAGTAGACGAAGTCCTACTATATTTATATAGAAATTATAAGTTAATTTGTATTAGTAATAGAGAATTTTTATATTAGTAATATTAAATCTTGTTTAGGAGTAGGTAAGGCTTAGTAAAGATATTAAGGTTACGGATATGAAAGTTATAATAAATATTCGAATAGAATACTTATAATTAGTAGTAATTAAATATCTCGAGATATTCGAATCATGCGTAGCTGTAAAAGTATAAAGGCGTAAGGTTGTCGCGGAAGGAGTTCTTAGTTATTTATTATCGAAAAGGTTAATATAAAGCAGGTATACTAGCTATAGCTACGAGGGGTTTAGCCCTAGATTAACTAGAAGCTAGTTATAGTAGTTAGCAGGGGGGTAGGAGGACTAAAATCGTACTTCAGGGAATAACATATCTACTAATAGTTATAGTAGAAAGCGAGCTATTAGCCCCTTCTAGTAATTATTATAAAGGTTTAAAATAATATATTTAATAGAGTTATTATATAGATTTTATAGTTATCTTATAGCTATTAATTTCTATAAATAATTAGGTAAGTTTTGATTTTTATAAGGTATTTATATTTATCTAGTTTATAAGTATAGATTTAGTAGTATCTTAAAATCTTTAAATTTCTTATAAAAACTTTACTAATTTCGCTCTTAGAGTATTATTTAGTATAGCTCCTAAGATAAGCCTATTTAATTACGACTATTATTTTAATATATAGATAAGTAAGTATTACTACGTAAAATGTAAGTAATAGTAATAGTTTTTATTATAAAATTCTTAGAATAAGAGTTTCTGTTTTTCTGTGTTTTGAGTATTCTCTAATATCTAATTCACTTTATAGCTAAGATTTATTCTTAAAAGTTTTAATATTAATATTTTAGAATCCTCGAGAAGGTTGAATTTCTAGGATGTTTTTTAGTTAACGATTTATATAACTCTATAGTTATAAATAGGAGTATTTTAGAATATCTCAAAATAACTAAAAGGTATTAGCGAAGAAGGTAGTTTTGAATAAAGATTTCCTAGTTATTCTAGTATAGTATTTTATCTATCCCTTAGATTTAACTTTCTCTAGGGATATCGAAACCTTTTATTTTCTTATAGTTTATTTATATAAAAAGAATTATAGAAGAATGTAGTAAATAATTCTAGAGGGGTTATTAATATGAATTTTGTAGTTTTAAATATTTCATAAGATTTAGGGGTAGTTACTATATAGATATAAGACTTTAAACTATTATAGCTATTTCTTATTATATTAATTACTTCGTTAGACTTTTCGCTTAGGCTTAAATAAGTAACTAAGTTGATTTAAGTAGCTTTACTATAGTTATTTATTTTTATCACTATTAAGTGATTTTATTAGAATTAAATTATTTAAAGTTATTTTATAGAGAAGTTAAATTTCTGTTAAATAAAAGTATTTTGTTAAAAGAGATATTATGAATTATAATAATTTTGTTTTAGAGTAGGTTCTATATGTAATATTAGTTAGGTAAAGTATATTTAACTAAAAAGCTAATAAAGATATATTTCTCGAGGTATAGTTAGTTAAAGTATATTTAACTAAAAAGCTAATAAAGATATATTTCTCGAGGTAAGTTAGTTAGTTACATTTTAATTCTATATCTATAATTAGAATAAAATATTTATAGTTATAAGTATAAAAGTAAGTTGAGTCTAGCTTTGTATTACTATCTCTTTAAATAGTTTTATAAAGTTTCTAATATAGTATTCGCTAGTTTAAAAAGTATATTAGTATTTAGTTATAAAGAAATACTATAGCTTATAGGGTTTTAAGCTAGAGATTATAGAATAGTTTACTTTTTCATTTTATAGTTTTTACGTAAGTTTTAATAATTACTCTAATATATTTAGTACTTCTATTTTAGCTTTAGGTATATAGAGTAGATAGTTTAAAATATATATTTCAAGAGGTAAAACGTAATTTTAATTTCTTATATTTAGAGACTTTATTATTATACTTAAAAGCTTTAATATCAATACTATACTAGTATTTAAGGAGTATAATAAAACTTTTAAATATTCTTATTATTATAGTTTTAATATAAAATTAATACTATACTAGTACTTGAAAAGTATTATAAAACTCTCGAATACTCCTATAATTATAGCTCTAGTATAGTTAATAAGATAGAAATCTTAAAAGTAATTAGTAGCCTAGTTTATAAATATTAAAATAGAAACATAGTAGTAATAGTTCTAGTAATAAGGGTAGAAGTTAAAAGTAATATATTTTCTTTAGAAATAGTATATTATAACACCTCTAAGCAAGAGGTTATATAAGGTAATACGCGTTATATTAGTAATATCTTAAGAGAGAAGCCCTCTACCCCTATAGTAGGCGAGAAAGCTAGCCTAATAACTAAAAGCTAAGGCTAATACGTAATAGTAGTAAGTTATATAACTTACCCCTTAATACTCCCCCTTAGACTAAGCCTATAGCTAGCTAAAAATACACAAAACTAGCTTTTTTATTAGGCGCTAGTAATCCCTCTAAAAATAACACTTAATCTAAACTATTTACTATTCCTAATAATCTAATAAAATCCTTATACTTAGTAGTATTTAGTACTTTAGTAAAACTATTAGTAGTTATATTAATACTTCTAATAAGATAGAAAGTAATTATGTTATTACTATTAACTTTCTAAATAATCTATTTATACTAAATATTAATATTCTATATATATATTTTATTTAGAGGATTTATGATATTTACTAAAGTATTAGTATTATTAGTAAAGAGGATTATAGGTATAGTAATCTATTAATCTAGAAACTACTCGATATATTATCGAATCTATTTAAGGGATATACTAGTAGGTATAAGGTTAATAAACTCTACTTCTATAGAATTTGGAATAATAATTATCTATTTCTTAGATTTCTAGATTATAGGGGAACTAGTAAAATAAATAACATAACTACTAATTAATATACAAGATAGCTTATTATCTATAGAAGTAATATCTATTATAGTATAAAATCCTAGATCTATTATAAAATCTATTCTTCTAAAAATAATACTATAATTAGTAGTACTAATAAAATATTTAAAGAAGTATTTAATAATATATTAAAAAATAAAAGAGAAACTAATATTTATTTAATAGAGTTTACCTATAGTATAAGTAATATCTAGTTAAGTATTAGTAACTAGCTAGTTAAAGTAACTAGTTTATTTTATATAGAGTTAATAAGATTTATTATTATATTTATTTTTAGACTATATAATTAGAAGGTTTTTATTAGTAGGGAAAAGGGTTTTAATAGTATAAAATTATAAGAGTATAGCTAAAAGCCTCGACTAGGAAAAGTTTAGATATATAAGTAAAGTCTATATTATTATATAAACTATTATTTAAAAAATCTAAATTATAATCCTTTAATTAAAACTCTTTTAATACTTAACTAGCTATTTACTAGGTATACTATATAGTCTATTTATTATATCCTTATAACTATCCCCCCCTCTAAGAATTTTAATCCCTAAAACTATAATCATATATTCCTAATATCTATTATAGAGTTTATACTATATTACTAATTATTTATTATATATAATCTATAATCACATATTACTAATATCCCCTATAAAGCCTATATTTTATTACTAACTATTTATTATATATAATACCCCCTTTAATACTAGTAATTATATCGTTGTAATACTATTATCTATTTTATTAACTTTTTATAATCTAAATAATAGAACTTATTTTTACTNGAATAATAAAACTTTTTTTACTAATAGTAGTATTAGGTTCTTATCTACTCTTTCTATTATTTATAAATATATTTACTATTATCCTAGTAATATATTAATATTTTTAATCTCGTAGTATTTATTTATCAGGAATAATTTTTCAAAATTTACTATAATCCCCTATAAGATTTTACTATATACTTAATAAGTATTATCTATTCTCTTCTATATATACTTTATTATTATCTTATTTTTATTTATATAATACTTAACCTAGATATCCTTTTATATTTATTACTTAGCTTACTATTACTTTTCTTCTC
Organism: Colletotrichum trifolii; assembly: GCA_004367215.1. Lineage (NCBI taxonomy): Eukaryota > Fungi > Ascomycota > Sordariomycetes > Glomerellales > Glomerellaceae > Colletotrichum > Colletotrichum trifolii. Next base: position 36,624 of record RYZW01000356.1, read on the forward strand.
TATATACCTTTTCCTTTCTTTATTCCTCTTTTCTTCTTATTATTATTATACTATATATTCCACAAAAATATTACAAATTATATCTATCACTACTATACTTTATACTTTTATTTATAACACAAATAATATTACTAATAAAAACTTTCTTCAGCTTCAACCTAATAACTATTTACCTTACTTTAACTATCTTTCTTCATTCTACTTTAATACTAAGAAGTTACTCTATATTATTAGTAATTACTTAATAAAATTCATTTTTTATAAAAAAAAATATTATAAAGTAAATCATCCTTTTACTATCCCTTTACTATTTATTATTAATATTTTATATCCTAAGTTCTATTTAAGTTATATAATACTACTTAGGTAATATAAAACCAAACTATAATCTATTACTATATACTTAAATAATAAGAAATAACCCCTAAATATAAAACCAAGCTTCTCTATATACTTACTAAGCTATCAGCGAAGTAGTACAAAGCTAGTGAAATTATTCAGAACCCCCTTAAAAGGGTAATAAAGAAGAAACTAGTTATAGACTAACTTCTCTTATAAGAAATATCTTCTATCTATAAATACCTATATCTTATATATATTCTTACTATAAATTATTAAAAACTTACTATATTATTATTACTAATTAATTAAATAGATTAATACCCTAGAAAATAAAGCTAAAATATTTCACTATTTATCTACTATATAACTTACCTATCTTCAAAATAATAGCTTTACCTATACTCTAGAAGAAATACTACTTTATTTTCTTGATAATCCTTATTAAACCTTAATCCTTAAAAATATTAAGATTTATCCTATTACTATACTTCCTCATTTCAGTAATAACTTTCACTACTATATTACTAAATATTCGAAGTATAATATACTTTTATACCTTATTACTATTACTAGTAGTTACCCTATTCCTCGTAGTTCCGATATTACTACACCTCGCTAAACCTGTACTTTATATTTACTATACCTTTCTATAAATAGTAGTAAAAATAATAATAATAATAATAATAAGAGCGAAAAATCTAAAGTTATAGAGACCCCTTTATAGGCTTCTTATTTTACTACTAGTAATACTAATTTATTTATACCTATTAATTATATCCTATCTTCTGAAATCTATTTAATAAGCCCCTAGTATTATTCTTTTTCTAATAATAAAGATAAGGAAAAAGAAGATAAAGATAAGGATAAAGAAGATAAAAAAGTAGAAGATAAGGAATTTTTACTAAAAAACATAGAACTTATAGTAATTTTATATCTACTCCTATTACTTCTATATTTTCTAGCTACTAGCTTATTACTTATAAATCTATTTTTCCCTAAAAAACTATACTAATTAAAAGAACTACTTTTATAAAGAAAGTTTTTACTACTAAGAAAATTACCTAGTAAACTACTATACTTATAATACTTACTATAATACTAATACTTATCCTTATTATACTAATAGTATTAATTATCCCTACTATCCCCATAAAAAAGGATTAGGGATACCCTTATAAGAATATACCTAAGTTTTAAATATAATAATTATTTCTATTATATATATTTTTACTAAGTTATTACTAAGATATACTAGTATATCTAATTTAGGGATATACCCCTTAGACTAGTATTTATATTATCTAAGTAGTTAATAAGATTATTTCCTCCTCTCCTCTAAAATATAATTACTAAATTATTAGTATTAATATTAGCCTAATTATGCTACTTCCTATAATACTTAATTATCTAATTTTTAAATTTCTAAATTACTTCCTATATATTACTTAGGTTAGCTATAGTCTCTTATATATTATATTCTATAAGTTACCTAGCTTATTTAATAAAGAAATATCTATTATCTCCTTCTCTTTATTTTATTATAATATCTTCTATTTCCTATTCTATAGAGTTATTTTCTAATTTAGGAAAAATAACTTAGTTATTAATATCTTTTTATTATTCTATCTATAGTTCTAGTAAAGAAATAGGGAATATATTATATATCTAGTAATACTATTCTAGCAAATATACCTTATATATTTATTCCCCTATTTTCTTAGTAATTAAAACTTTAATATACTTTAATACTAACTTTTTATATTTAAACCTAAATTCTTTTATTAAAAACCTAATAACTACTCTTTAATTATATATTTATAATTAATATCTTAAGTTGTATATTTTTACTTAATTTTTAACTACTATTTACTAATATTCCGCTATCTAGTAATATATTTAGCTAATATAAGTAATTTACTCTATAATACCCTATACTATTAAGTCTTTCTTAGCTATATATTTAACTATTCTTAAGTAGAACTTATATAGCTTTTCTATTAATTAATACCTACTTATACTATATCTATTATTATTATATATAAGTATAGTTTCCCTAAACTATACTATTTAGATAATAGGTAAATTACTAGTGAATACTTTAAAGTAATACTTTAATATCTAGTATATTTACTCTATTTAACTATTTATTTATAAGTAGTATATTATTAATGACTATTATTTAATTAGTTATTCTACTATAAATTCTTTTTAAAATTAACTAGTAAAAAGTTTATCCCTATTACTAATAATACTTTCTAAAATACTAAACTAGTACTCTATTTTTTTATAAAGTATTACTACTAGCTTTATAACTATTATCTATTTTATTATTAGAATAAATATTATAAATTTCATAAACCTATCTATAATCACTAGAATAGTATTATATATATTACTATCTCTATATATATTTTCTAGTAATCCTATAATAAAATCTATACTAATTTCTTAAAATAATCCTACTAGGATAAATAGAAACTATAATTAACTATATAGCTTATATTTTAGTATTTTAATCTCCTAGTAAATTTAATATAATACTATTTAATCCTATATATCTATAACTATATTACTCTAATAGAAATTCTATTTTATAAAATTATAAATCTTATTAATACCTATATAACCTATTTTACTTTTATTATAGTATAAGTAAATAATTTTATATCTTAGAAATTCTATATTAGGTATAGCTAGTTTTCTTTAGAAGAGGAATATCCCTTCTATATTTACTAAATACCCCTTCTATCTACTAGCTATTTTCTAGGCTTTCTCTATATTTACTTAATAATCTTTATTATAAATCTATAACTTTTTAATAACTTATTTAATATCCCTAGAATTACCTATTAAGTATACTATTTTATCTTTTATAAAACCTTTTATTACTAAATATAAGATATATTATATTAGAATAATAATCCTAGCTTTTTATAAGTTCTCTTTACTTACTAATACTTACTAGTTATTCCTTATCCTCCTATATATATCTTTATTATAAGTAACTATAACTATAACTATTACTATTGTTCTAGTATTCCTAGTAAAGTAGTATTTTAGGGAAATTAAATAACTTTTACTTCTAAGTTTAATTTTTACGCTAAAGTATTTTTCCTATACTTATATTATTTAAATAAAAGCTTTTATTAATTCTAAACTCTTTTTAGCTTTAGTAACCTTTTAGTAAGTATCTACTAGTAATAGTTTAATAAATTATAATTTATCTATAAAAATTAGTAATATATTATAGTATTCTATTTCCCCTTTTATATAATCTAGCTATCTAGATAATCTATCTATTAAATTAATAATTCTAAACTAGTATTCTAGATTAAATACTAAAAACTTATAGATCTAGTAAATAAGCTTTCCCTAAAAGTCCTATATTAATACTATTATAATACTTATTAAAGCCTAATAATCTATTAAAACTATAAATGTCTTTAAAAATCCTATTAAGTAATACTTCTAGTAATTAAAGCTCTTAATAATAACTAATAACTCCTATTAGCCTATTCCCTATTTCTACTTTACTTTACTAAGCTTTTTTAAGTAGTAGGTAACTAGTTACTACTAGCTTTCTACCTTTTATAATAAAATACCTAAAATTATTCACTATAATATATCTATCTCTACCCTAATTTCTCTAATAAAGTCCTAGTACTAGAAAGTAATTACTAAGTAGAAAGTATTTTATAGTACTAAGAATATAGACTTCGTATTTTCTAATTATAAGAAAACTTTTTTCTCTATCCCCTTTTTAAAGAATACTATAAATAGTACTATTACCCTTAAGTAATTAATAATAAATTTA
>RYZW01000357.1:16866-40701 GCA_004367215.1 Colletotrichum trifolii
AATTACAGCTAATAGCTAATTTATAAATAATACTCGTATAGATATAGATACTCCTAGTATAGCTAGATAGTTTTTAAAACTTCTATAATTGTATTACTATAATATTCTAAAGTATCTAGTAACTAGTATTATAGTAGTATATTAATATTAAGGTATTGCCTGATTAATACCTAGTCCCCGATATTATTAGCTTAATATAATAGGTTATAAGTTAGCTAGATAATTTTCTTTTGAATATCTATAGGTTATTTATTAATTGTAGTATTTAGGATAATTTTATTAAGGTTTATTTTGATAAAATAATAGTTTTAGTTATAATAGTCATAGCTGGATATTTCTATACCTATTCTATATTTTTTTTTATAGGTAGTTATATAGATTTCGAGGAGATTTTAGTTCTATTATGAAAGATATAGAAGAGTAATAGATTATAGAATATTTAGCTTTTATAGGTATTCTATTTTATTCTATTTTTAAGAGGTTTATAAAAGTTCTTAACCTTATAGCTTTAGTAATTACTTTTAGCTATATATACTAAACCCTAGCCTAGGTAAAGTTTTCCCTAATTATTACTATAAAGTCTTCTATTACTATAAAGTTAAATATTAGAACTAGGGGTATAATTATCTATAATAATAAATAATTTCATTACTATTTTAACTAGTTATAAGCCAGCATTAACACAAATACTATTATCAGGTAAAATTTATAGTTAAATCCATATATAAAGTGAAGAGCTTAGATACCATTCCAAATACAAAGCAAAAGTAACCAAATTATATCTCAGTATTATGTATAAACTTCTAGTAAAAAAACTAAAAAAAACTTTCTTTTACCTTTTTAATAATATAGGGGATAGTATATCCTAGTAAAAAAACTTTTAATAGTATAGTAGTAGCGAGAGAAGTAATAGTAATTAAACTTTCTAAATTAATATAAACATTAGTAGTAAAGTAAGCTTTTTTCTTATATAAATAAAAGCTAGAGGTTTCATAATAGTAGCCTAATAACTTAATCGTAATAATATAACAAGGATAGCCTATAGTAGGGGTAATAGGGGTATTAGGTAGTACTATAATTAGTAGATCAGTATCGGAATCAAGATAATCTAACTCCTATTTCTAAATAGCATCTATAAAGTTATTATTACTTTTATTATCTATATTAATAATAGATTACTATTATATAATAGTTAATAGAAATAAACTCTCTAGCAGTAGAGTTATATACTCTATAGTATAAGTATTATTAGTTTAATATACCTATAAAATAATATTCTTTTTTTTAAAGAAGAATCCTCTATAGTAGTATCTTAATCCAGGATCTAATTAAAATATTAGATCTAGAAATTAGGTTTATTAAATAGAATATTATAATTAATATTAATACATTTAACAATATCCCCAAGAAAACGTAAAATAGTCTTATTAAAACCTTCATAAAAATAAATATTATAGTAGCAAAGAACTTTCTTTATATTAGAGATATAAATATAATAGATATAGTTATATAGAAAGTAATAGCTAACAAGAAAGCTTTTTATAATATATACCTCTATTTTAGCAGTACATAGAAAGTACTTGCCTCCTTTTTTGTAAATATAAGCAATACATCCGAATATTCAGATATACTTAATATATAGAAACTCACAATCCTTAACTAATTTCAACTCTCTTACTTTAATCTTATAAAATTAAGTTTACTTTTATTAACTTATAATAAAAATTTAAGGATCTAAATAGTAATATTAAGAACATAATCCTAAAGCTCTTTAAATAGACTATTATCGATAAGTATAATACATACTACTTCAATAATAATCTAGCTAATATATTTAATTATACTATTTATAAATAGTATATAAATAATAGTAGGGTTAAGCTGAGTACCTATAAAGTAAAGGTCTCTTAATATCTTTTCAAGCTCTAGAGTATTATTATATACTTAACTTTTTATAGTTAATATAGTTATATTAGTAAAAGTATTATTAAACTTCTTAATAATTTTAAGTATTACTTTATAGTAATAACTAATAAGCAAAACAAGCTAGTAATAACTACTATAATAATTAAAGAGATAAAAATATATTTCTTACCTATAATAAATAGTAGCTTAACTTTAATAAGATTAAGATAAATCTTTTTACTTACCTAAGTAAAAAAAAGAGAAGTATTATAACTAATAATTTCTATAGATTTAGCGAAATAATATACTTTTTAGTAAAAAGAATTAATCTCTTCCTAAGTAAATTAGATACCTATATAATAATAAGCTTTAATAACTTTTAATAAATAAGTATAGATAAGGTAATAATATATTATCTCAAGTATAAGACATGTTTTTATTTGAACTCTAGTAAAACCAAAAGTAGTATTAATAGGAATAGTAGTACTATTAGTAATAATAATAATACATATATTATTTACCTAGTAGACCTTAGTAAGGCCCTTATGTGAGTAAGTATTGATGAGGCTTATAATATTATAATTATACTCGATATAGCTCTTTCGAAATCTACTAGAGTTAAAGAAGTTTACAAAACTAAAAAAGCTATATTTAATATTTTTAATAATCTAGTCAATTATCTTAGAAGTATTAATAGGATCTTCTACCTAAAAAAAGACTATACCTATACTTTTAAACCTAACTAATTTACTATTAGTAGCAGTAAAAAGCTAGAAATTATTATATATATTATATAATATAAAAAAAACAAGGTTATAAAAACTAAGTTAGAATAACCCAAGTTAATAATAATATCAGAACTTATAATAACCTCACTATCAATAGCGGCATATACAACCTTAAGCATTATTAATAGCCTTTAAAAAACGAGGCTAGCAATAGTAAAGCTACTAATAATACCTATAATACTTTTAATAAATACTAATAAAAATATAGATATAGATACTTCAGTATAATCCTTACTACACATATACTTCACTATACAAACTAATAATTACTTATAATACTTATAATTATTAAAAATAAGGTTAAAATAAACAATCTAGCACTTTAAAACTAGATAACCTTTTTTATAGTAAAAGTACTTACTATTTTTCTTTTTAGCTAGGGTAATAAGTATAATAATAGTTATAATAGTTATCTTATAGTATAAAATAAGCCCTATTTTTTATTTTTTATCCTAAGTAAAAGTATAGATAATTTTAATAATATTAACCTATATAAGTATTTTATTATTATTAGTATAATACTTATAAATATCAGGAAACCTAATTTTAAAATAGTTGAAAAGTATAATAGCCTAGAAATAATTAGAGTTCTAGCTATAGAGGCTTATAATATAAATATATAAATACTAAATATATTTAAAAGTATTATAAAAAGTTTTGTAGTTATAAATATTACCTTTAACGAACTCGTCAATAAAAGCACTAATAGTATCTTTAGAAACCTTAAGGATATACTTCTCTAGCACCTTTATAAAAATATAAGGGTTACTATTATCTTACTATTTCATATTTAGTAATTTATTAATTAATATATTATATAATAATATGAAAAACTATAGATAATATCTTTTTTATTCTCCTATACTACATAAACTAGAGTCTAAGTAATAGGTTTAGGAATATTAGTATTAATATACTTTTTAACTTAGTTAACCCTAAAGGTAATATTAATAAGTACCAGTTATAAAGACTAGTTTAATTCTCCCTTAAGCTTAGAAATCGTCAAGGCTACTATATAGTAGCTAAGTATATTACTTATTATAACGATTTTTGTTATTTTGTTTTATTATATATCTTATAAAACACATAAGAGTCAGGGTATATAAACACAGGGCACACATTATTTAGAGAATAGTTATTTAAAGTATTTTTCAATTATCATTTAAAAGAAAAAAAGAAAAACAAAACACTAGCTTTACTATAAACAATAGTAGAAAAACTAGTCTAAACTTATAACCTATAATACCTCTAAGCAAGAGGTCATATAAAGCAATACGCATCGTATTAGTAATATCTAATAAAAAGAGAGTACTTTCTATTCTATAGTAAGCAAGAGGGCTAGCCTAATAGCTAAAAGCTAAAACTAACACGTGATAGTAATAAGTCACATAACCCACCCCTCAACATATAATTATCTATAATAATAGGTAATTTCATTACTATTCTAACTAATTAGAAACTAGTATTAATATAAATACTATTATCAGGTAAAGTTTATAGTTAAATCTATATATAAGGTAAAAAACTTAGATACTATTCCAGGTATAGAGTAAAAGTAACTAAATACTTAAGATTATAAATAAGAAGTTCTTCTAGTTAGGCTATTTATAGATTATAAGGATATAAGCTAGTATTAGTACGAATACTGTTATTAGGTAAAATTTATAGTTAAATCTATATATAAGGTAAAAAACTTAGATACTATTCCAGGTATAGAATAAAGGTAACTAAATAGATCTTTCTAAAGAATTTATAAATAAATAAGGAATATTTAATAAAATTATAGTAAAATTAGTTTTAGTTCTCGAGGATATTAAATATACTATTAAACTAGAACTAAATAAAAAACTACTTTATAAACTTATATATCTACTAAATAACTAATAACTAGAAGAGTTAAAAATATATATTATAGAAAACCTAGTAAATAGATATATATAACTATCTATAAATAAAATAAATATATTAATCTTTTTATTCTAAAGAAAAATAGTTCCCTATAATTAATATTAACTATAGAAATCTTAATAAAATTATAATCAAGAATTAATATTTATTATTACTTATTAGTAAGTTTCTAGATAGATTTTAAGGAGTAATATAGATTTTAAAGATTAATTTTAAGGATATTTACTACTATATTAAGCTTAAGCTAGAGAATTACTAGAAAATAGTATTTAGGATATAGTATAGCTATTATAAATTTATAATAATACTATTTAGTTTTACTAATATATTAGTAACTTTTTAGGTATATATTAATTATATATTTACTAGATTAATGAATATATACTATATAGTATATATAAATAATATTATAATATATATAATAAATATTAGAGAAAACTATTTGGTTACTTTTATTCTATACTTAGAATAGTATCTAAGCCCTTTACCTTATATATAGATTTGACTATAAATTTTACCTGATAATAGTATTTATACTAATACCAGTTTATAACTAGTTAAAATAGTAATGAAATTACTTATTATTATAGATAATTATACTTCTAGTTCTAATATTTAACCCTATAATAGTAGAAGACCTCGTAGNAATATTTAATTTTATAATAATAAAAGATTTCATAGTAATAGTTAGGGAGAACTTTATAAAAACTAAGGTTTAATATATAAAGCTAAAAGTAATTACTAAGGTTATAGGGTTAAGAACTTTTTCAAACCTCTTAAAAATAGAATAAAATAGAGCGTCTATTTCGAGATAGAAGAGCTAAGTATTCCATAATCTATTATTTTTCTATAACTAAACTATCCTTAGTATAGCTTAGTAGCTAGAGTAGTAGTATATTATATTTTTATAATAATACTAAAGCCTCCTCGAAATTTATATAGCTACTTATAAAAAGATAATTATAAGATAGGTATAGAGATATCTAGCTATAACTATTTTAACTAAAACTATTAGTATATTAGACTAGGTCTTAATAATATTATTCTAAATATTATAATTAATAAATAACTTATAAATATTTAAAAGAAAATTATCTAGCTATCCCATAAGTTACTATACTAAGCTAATAATATTAGAAACTAAGTATCAATTAAATAATACTTTAATATTAATACCCCACTATAATACTAGTTACTAGATACCTTAGAATATTATAATACTATAATTATAGGAGTTTTAAAAGCTATCTAGCTATACTAGAAATATCCGTATCTATATAAATATTAAATATTAATATATTACTATAATACTAGTTACTAGATACTTTAGAATATTATAGTAATATAATTATAGAGGTTTTAAAAGCTATTTAGCTATACTAGGAATATCTATATTTATATAAGTATTATTTATAAGTTAGCTATTAGCTATAATTGATTAATATATTAAGATTATTTACTAATAAGAGTAAGTTAAGTTTTATTATATTTATATAGAGATTATGAGTTAGTTTATATTAGTAATAGAGAACTTTTATATTAGTAGTATAAAGTCTCGTCTTAGGGGTAAGTAAGGCTTAGTCTAGGGGATATTAAAGTTACGGATATTGAAATTATAATAAATATTTAAATAGAATACTTATAGTTAGTAGTAATTGAATATTTTAAGATGTTTGAATTATGCATGGTTATGAGGGTATAAGGGTGTAAAGGCGTGAAGGTATAAGGGTATAAGGGTATAAGGTTATTATAGAAAGAATTGTTAGTTATTTATTGTTGAAAAGGTTAATATAGGGCAGGTATACTAGCTATAGCCGCGAGGGTTTTAGTCCCGGATTAACTAGAGGCTAGTTATAGTAGTTAGTAGGGGGGGTAGGAGGGCTAAAGTTATACTTTAAGGGGTAATATATCTATTAATAGTCGTAGTAGAGAACAAGCTATTAGCCCCTCCCTAGAGAAAGCTATATTAAAATAATATTATAAATTTTTACTAGGTTATATAAAATATATCTTTTTACTAAATTCTCTAAATATAAATTTTATATAAAAGAGATAAGTTTCCTAGAATATATAATTATTTAGGAAAATATTAAGATAGACCTAATAAAAATCTAAACTATTATTAAATAGAAATTACTAGAAATATTTAAAGAACTTTAGGTATTCTTAAGCTTTTATAATTTTTACTATAAATTTATTACTAATTATTTAGGAATAATAGTATTACTTATAGTACTCTTTAAAGAGAAAATAGAGAAAAAAGTCTTCTTATAGCTAAAAAATATAAAATCTATATTCTTAGTATTATAAAATACTTTTTACTTAGTAACTATTTTCTAGTATTAAGACTTTATTAGAAAAACTAGGATAGAAGTAGATATATTATAATAAGTAATTTTAGGTATCTTATTATAAAAAGTAGAAAACTAGTAATAACTAGTTATTTACTACTTAAAAACATTTAGTAAAATAGAGTAGAAATAGGGAATAAACTAATAAGAACTATTAATTATTATTAAAAGTTTTAATTATTAGGGGTATTACCTAATAAGACTCTTAAAAAGATTTATAATCCTAATAAACTATTAAGTTTTAATAAGTATTATAATAGTACTAATATAGGATTTTGAGGGAAAACTTATTTACTAGATTTATAAGCTTTTAATATTTAATTTTAATCTAGAATACTAGTTTAGAATTACTAATCTAATAGATAGATTATCTAGATAGTTAGACTATATAAAAGGGGAAATAGAGTACTATAATATACTATTAACCTTTATAGATCAGTTATAATTTATTAAACTATGACTAGTAGATATTTACTAAAAAGTTACTAAAATTAAAAATAGTTCAAAATTAATAAAAGCTTTTACTTAGATAATATAAATATAGGAAAAGTACTTTAATATAAAAACTAAACTTAGAAGTAGAAACTGCTTAATTTCCCTAAAATATTACTTTACTAAAGACACTAGAAAAATAATAATAGTTATAATTATAATTACTTATAATAAAAATATATATAAAGAAATAGGGAATACTTAGTAAGTACTAGTAATTAAAAAGAACTTATAAAAGACTAGAGTTATTATTCTAATATAATATATTTTCTATTTAGTAATAAAGAATTTTATAAAAAATAAAATAGTATACTTCATAAGGGATTCTAAGGATATTAAATAAATTATTAAGAAATTATAGATTTATAATAAAGATTATTAGGTATATATAGAGAAAGCTTAGAAAATAACTAGTAAATAGAAAAGGTATTTTGTAAATATAGAAAAGATATATCTCTTCTAAAAAAACTAGTTATATTTAATATAGAATTTTTAAGATATACAATTATTTATTTATACTATAATAAAAATAAAGCCGGTTATATAAGTACTAATAAAACCTTTAATTTTGTAAAATAGAATTTCTATTAGAATAATATAATTATAGATATATAGAATTATATCATATTATATTAAATCTATTAAGAGATTAGGATATTAAAATATAAATTATATAGCTATTATAATCTCTATTTATCTTAGTAGGACTATTTTAAGAAATTAGTATAGATTTTACTATAAAATTACTAGAAAGTATATATAAAAATAATAATACATATAATACTATCCTAGTAATTATAAATAAATCTATAAAGTTTATAATATTTATTTTAATAATAAAATAGATAATAGTTATAGAGCTAGTAATAATATTTTATAAAGAAATAAAATACTAATTTAATACTCTAGAAAATATTATTAGTAATAAAGATAAACTTTTTACTAATTAATTTTAAGAAGAATTTATAATAGAATAATTAATTAAATAATAGCTATTAATAGTATACTACTTATAAATAAATAGTTAAATAAAGTAAATATATTAGATATTAAAATATTACCTTAGCATATTTACTAGTAGTTTACTTATTATCTAAATAATATAATTTAAAGAAACTATATTTATATATAATAATAATAGATATAATATTACTAAGTATTTACTAATAGAAAAACTATATGGGTTCTTTTTATAATAATTAAATATATAACTAAAAAAACTTAATAGTATAAAGTATTATAAAGTAAACCTGCTTGACGTAGTAGTTTAATGTCTAGCTAGTTCTTACTATCACAGTAAGAGCAGTAGGTTCGAATCCTGCGGCAAGCAAGCGTGACTAGTAGCCATGTGCCTTCCAATTATGTAAACCATATATGGCAACCGCCGCCGGCTACTAGCACCTGCGAACAGCTATCAACAGCTGGTAATTGTTAATACTAGTAGCTGGTAACTGCTGGGGTTAACGGCTAACAGCTGTTAATAGCTGGTAATAGCTATAATAGCTAGCTAGCATCTAGTGTCACGTAACTATAATCCTTAAAGAGTAACTACGACGGATAGGCCTATACCTTCCCTATTTATCAACTATCGTATTAACCAACCACGTTTACTACCTGAGGTTTCCTCTATTTAAATAGTTCCTCAGCACTAGTAGTATCTATAGGGTAAATGAGGCAAGAGCCGATAACTAGGTACAACTACCTTTAAAGGGTCCCGGAGAGGCATATGACTTCAAATAAATCAGAGACCTTCAATACAACTAATTATAAAGTAAGTTATTTATATTAACTAAATATATTACTAAATAGTAGAATATTAATAAATAGTAGTTAAGAATTAAGCAAAAATATATAACTTAAGATATTAATTATAAATATATAATTAAGGAGTAGTTATTAGGTTTTCGAGAAAAAACTTCAGGTTTAAATATAAGAAATTAGTATTAAAGTATATTAAAGTTTTAATTACTAAGAAAATAGAAGAATAAGTATATAAAGTATATTTACTAGAATAATACTACTAGATATATAATATATTCCTTATTTCTTTACTAGAACTATACATAGAGTAATAAAAAGATATTAATAGTTAAGTTATTTTTCTTAAGTTAAAAAATAACTCTATAGAATAAGAAATAAAAGATATTATAATAAAATAAGGAAAAAGAGATAATAGATATTTCTTTATAAGACAAGCTAAGTAGTTTATAGAATATAATATATAAGAAATTATAACTAACCTAAATAATATATAAGAAATTATTTGAAATTCAAAAAATAGATAATTAAGTATTATAAGAAATAAGATAATTAGTTTATTATTAATACTAATAATTTAATAATTCTATCCTAGAAAAAAAAGGAAATATTTCTATCAACTGGTTAGGTAATATAAATATTAATCTAAGAAATATATCCCTAAATTAAATATACTAGTATATTTTAGTAATAACTTAGTAAAAATATATATAATAGAAATAATTATTATATTTAAAATTTAAGTATATTCTTATAAAAATATCTTTAACTCCTTTTTATAAGGATAATAGGGATAATAAGTACTATTAGTATAATAAAGATAAATACTAGTATTATAATAAGTATTATAGGTATAGTAGCTTATTAGGTAGCTTTCTTAGTAGTAGAAACCTTTTTATAAAAGTAGCTCTCTTAATTAGTATAGTTTTTCAAAGAAAAGTAAACTTATAAATAATAAAATAATAATTATTAAATATAGAAATAATAGGAGTAGACGTAAAATTACTATAAGTTTTACATTTTTAGTAACAAATTCCTTATTTTCCTCCTTTTCCTCTTCTTTATCTTTATCCTCTTCTTCTTGATTTTTATTATTAGAAAAAAAATACTAAAAGTTTACTAAATAGATCTCAGAAAATAAAATATAATTTATAAGTATAAATAAATTAGTATTACTAGTAGTAAAACGGGGAACTTATAAAAAAGTTTCTATAATCTTAGACTTTTTATTACTATTATTATTATTATTTCCCGCTTAACGTAGTAGTTTAACGTCTAGCTAGCTCTTACCATTTACGGCAAGAGTAATAGGTTCGAATCCTATAGCGGGTAACTACAACTAGTAGCTATATACTTTCCGATTATGTAAACTAAGTATAGTAATTACCACTAGCTATTAGTACTTACCGCTACTAGTTGTTAATAACTAGTAACTATTAATAGTAGCTAGTAACAAGTATTACTAACTAGCTAGTATTAGTATTATATAACCTACTATGATCCTTAAAGAAAAACTGCGACGGATACGGGTATATATATACTTTCTATTTATTACTTATCGTATTAACTAACCGTGTTTACTACCTGAGGTTTTCTCTATTTGAATAGTTCCTTAGTATTAGTAGTATTTATAGGGTAAATAAAGTAAGAGCTGATAACTAAGTATAACTACCTTTAAAAGGTCCCAGAGAAGCATATGACTTTAAATAGATCAGAGACCTTCAATACAACCAATATATTATTATTATTATTATTACTTTTACTATTATCTTTAAAAGGTATAGTAAATATAAAATATAAGTTTAGTAAGGTATAGTAATATAAGAATTATAAAGAATAAAATGACTACTAGTAATAGTAATAAAATATAAGAATATATTATATTCTAAGTAGTTAATAATATAGTAGTAAAAGTTATTATTAAAATGAGGAAATATTATAATAGAACGAATTTTAATACTTTTAAAGACTAGAATATAATAAGGATTATTAAGAAAATAGAATAATATTTCTTCTAAAATATAAGTAGGACTATTATTCTAAAAATAGGTAAATTAAGTAGTAGATAGATAGTAAAATACCTTAGCTTTACTTTCTAAGGTATTAATCTATTTAATTAATTAGTTATAATAATATAGTAAATTTTCAGTAACTTATAATAAGAATATATATAAAATATAAGTATTTATAGATAGAAGATATTTCTTATAAGAAAAGTTAGTTTATAACTAGCTTCTTTTTTATTACCTTTTTAAAGGAGTTCTAAATAATTCTACTAGCCTTATACTATTTTACTAATAACTTAGTGAGTGTAGAGAAAAGCTTACTCTTATACTTAGAAGTTATTTCTCGCTACTTAAGTATATAATAATAGATTATAGTTTAGTTCTAGGTTATTTAAATAGTACTATATAACTTAAATAAAACCTAAAATATAAAATATTAATAATAAATAGTAATAAAATAGCGAAAAGATAACTTACTCTATAATACTTTTATTTATTTTTCTTATACAAAATATACTTTATTAAATAATTACTAATAATATAAAGTAACTTCTTAGTATTAAAATAAAATAAAAAAAAGATAACTAAAATAAGGCAAATAGTTACTAAGCTAAAGCTAAAAAAGCCTTCATTAGTAATATTATCCCTATTATAAATAAAAGTGTAAAGTATAGTAATAATAAATATAATCTATAATATTTTTATAGAATATATAGTATCATAATAACGAGAAAAAGAAAAGAATAATAAAAAGAAAAAGTATATAGAGAAGAGAAATAATAGTAAGCTAAATAGTAAATATAAAGAAATATCTAGGGATAAATACTATAAAAATAAAAATAAGATAATAATGAAATATATATAGAAGAAAATAGATAATATTTACTAAGTATATAATAAAACTTTATAGGGGCTATAGCGAATTTCGAAAAACTATTCCTAATAAAAAAATACTATAGGATTAAAAGTATCGATATATTACTAGGATAATAGTATACATATTCATAAATAATTAAAAACCAGATAAAAACCTAATACTACTATTAGTAAAAATAAGTTCTATTATTTAGATTATAAAAAGTTAATAAAATAGATAATAGTATTACGACGATATAATTACTAGTATTAAAGGAAGTATTATATATAATAAATAAGTAATAATAAAGTATAAGCTTTATAGGAGATATTAGGAATACATAATTAGAAATAACATATAATAAATAATTAGTAATGGATTATAGGTTTTATAATAAATATTAGGAATATATAACTATAACTTTAAAGACTAAGGTTCTTAGAAAGAGGGATAGTTATAAAAATATAATAAATAGATTATATAATATACCTAATAATTAACTAGCTAAATATTAGAAGAGTTTTTAGTAGAAGGATTATAACTTAGATTTTTTAAGTTATAATCTATATAATAATATAGATTTTACTTATATATCTAAACTTTTCCTGGTTCAGGCTTTTAGCTATACTCTTATACTATAATTACTCTTATAATATCTTATTAAATTTTATAACTTAAAGAGTTCTTCTAATTTTTTATTTATCTTTTAAATATTATCAATATTTAGAAGATTAAATTATAGGTTTTAATAAACTATATGAATATAAAGAATAGGTTTAAAAGTTTATCTTTAGTAATAAATACTTAGGAGTTACTTATATATATTTTAGGAAACTTAAATAAATCCTAGGTAGTTATAAGGATATAATAGGTATATTATATAATATACTTAATAACTAGCTAGTAAAATACTACAAGAGTTTTTAGTAGAAAAATTATAACTTAAATCCTTTAAGTAATAGTCTATATTATAATATAGATTTTACTTATATATTTAAACCTTTCCTAGTTCAAATACTTAGCTATATTCTTATAATTCTATTATATCTATTTAACTTTTTAAATAACTAGTATAAGTCAAAATATTAAATAGTAATTGATATTATAGAGAATAGCTACTTTATAGGTATAAATCTAACAAAAACCTTAATAAACTTTAATAATTAATATTTAATTTAATAGAAATGAATAATAAAATTACTACTATTATATTATACTATTACTAAGGATTAAATAAGTAAAATAGTAATAATAATAAGATAATTACCTTAGAAGAAAAAAACCCTAAAAAGAGATATTCCTTATATATTACTTAATATAATCTAAAGTTTAGTCTTAATATAAACTTTTACTAATAATATATTAAAGATATTAAAAAAAGTACTTATTAGAAAGAATAATATAGAATATATCCTAAGGGAATAAATATTTATTTTCTAATATAAAAAGAAAAAATAGAATAATTTCTATTATACTTCTAAAAACCAAATAGTTACTATATTCTTAGTAATTAATATTTATATCTAATAAGTAATCTTAAGTATTATTATAACTACTATTCTTATATAGACTATACCTAATAAATATTATAAATAAAATATTTAAAACTATATAATCCTAGATAGTAATATACTAGGAATAGATATAAGAATAATAGGAAACCTATAAAGAATAAATTATAGCTTTAATCTAATAACTAGTTAAGTAATTAGTAATACTTAAATTATTTAAAAATTAGGAAAAGCTATTTTTATATAACTAAAAAATGATAGGAAAATAGTTTTTAGTTAAATAAACTAATAATTAGACTATAACTATTAAAGATAATTACTAGATCTAACTAAGTAATATAGTTAGCTAATAGATTAAGTAAGTATTTATAAAGCTAGTATTTTTATTCTAGATAGAATAGAGAAATTATAAAACTAACCTAGAAAATAAACCTATTTAAAGAAACTTTATTATATTTATTTACTAATAAAATATTAACTTAGAAATATAAGAAAAGTTATAAGAATATAAGCTTAAAAAGGTATAGTAGGAAAAAGTACTAGTTACCTATATAGTATTATACTAAATAATTAGTACTGTACTAGAACTTAAATATACCTAGATTTAATTAAAATAAAACAGAAACTTTTATTTATTTCTATTATTTATACTTAAGTTTAAAAAAAGAAATAGAAAAACTTACTAGACTTTTTTTAAAAACTAGAGAGATTATAATAGAAATTAAGAAACTATAGCAATTCTAATAGTATTATACTAGTAAACTAATATAAAATAAGTAATATAAGTAAACTTATATAAATTTATAATTTTTCTAACTACTACTATTTTTAAGAATAATAAGTTAAATAGATCTATTAATCTTATCAATACTAAGTAGATAGTAATAAGATACTAATAAGTTAAGTAATACTATATTTACCCTAAACTAGAGAAATATATATAGATTAGTTATATTATAAATTATAGAGGTATATTTCTTATACAGTAAGATAAAGTATAAAACTATAAACTATGAATCTCAAATAAGTATAAACTTAATACTAATAGCTAGCTAAAAGTAAAATACTATAAAACTTTATATCTTAGTCTAAATTATTCATACTAGCTTTTATATTAAAAAAATCTAGGGAAATAAATAAATATAGAAATAGACCTAATAATCCCTATACTAGCTAAAAATTAGTCTATATAGGGAAATTAGCTAAAAGATTTCGTTATTATTCTCCAGGGTATTAAAGAGAAAAGAATAGTAATAAATATAGATTTATACTTATAAGTAAACTTTACTAATAAATAATTACTTATACTACTAAGACTAGTCTTAGTTAAAATAATTATATATATTTTAGAAAAGTTTAATAATTTAGTATTGAAATCTAGGAAGTATTACTAGTTCAAATATTTTCTTATAAATTCAAATAATTACCTATAGAAATTATAGTAACTATGTACTAGTATTTACCAACTAAAAAGATATATAGATTTCTTATTAGGATAGTATTCTATAAACTAAGAAAATATTATAATCAATACTTAAATAAATACCTAGCATTATAAATAGATACTTATTACTAAACTAGATATATTTACTTAAATAAACTATTAAGAATAATAAAACTACTTATATATTATATTTTAGTAAAATGGTATAAAAATATACTTTATAGTTTATATAGATAACTAGGATAGCTTAGAATAGATATATATTATATAGTATAGTAACCTGAAACTACTATAAAATAAAAACCTCTTTGAACTACTACTAGTTAGCCTACTAAGTTAAAATCTAATAATTTATAGAAATCTACTTTTTACTATTACTCTTTCCCTTACTAGACTTTTAACTATAATATTTCTATAATTCTTTAATTTCTACTTCTTAGAAGGGTAAAACTAGGGTTTTTAGTAATAGTTCTATTATAATAAATAGTCACTAAATACTTAGTAGAAAACTCTACTAAAACCTCTACTAAATATATAATAACTATACTACCTAAACATTAAATAGTAACTATATCACCTAAACCTATAGCAACTATAGTAATACTTATATACCTCCTTAAATACTAGTTTTCTTTTATAGAGATAATATTAGCTTAGCTTTCTAGTAATAAGTATTTAGCGGCGACTCTTATACTATTAATCCACGAAATAGCTACTATTAATTATCAAGATTACTTAAAACCCCCTAATTACCTATATAGTTTCTTTTACAAAAGTATTATTTTATACGAAATCGAATATTAGCTAATAGTAATTCAAGATAGCTATTTTCTATACCTAGAAGTTTCTATAGTATACTACATCTAGTAAACTATGACTAAGTTAATATATAGCTTATAGACCTAGTAGTATAACTACTACTAGACTTTATATAAACTAACTTTATAGTATTTATTTATTATTTATTAACTAACTTTATATTATAAGAACTATACTTCTATAGTATACTTTATATATTTTAGTATAAAAACTAGTCCTTATTAAAGTTCTACACTAAATAGTAAGCTATTTATAAAACTTTAAATACCCCTAAACTAGAGGCTTTGAGGTTTTATATTTTCATATTCTTTTATTATTTTAAAGTTAAGCTATAGGAATATTTATAATACTAGAAGTTTAATAACTAGGTATTTAAAACAGTAACCCTAGTAGCTAAATACCTATAGGAAACTTTACAGTTCTACAAGGAAAATATTAGTAGTATTAGGAGTACTACTACTAAGGAGTTAGTATTTAAATATTATAGGGAAACTAAAAATCCCCTAGTAGAAAAACTATATCTTAAAAAATATAAATACCTTAAGAGTTAATTTTTATATAAAATATATAATAAGTTAAACTATACTATAACTAGTTACTACTATAATAAGTTCTATATATTCTACTAGAAACTAGGCTACTTTATAAAAGTCTACTATAAATACCTTATTACTAAGAATTTACTAAAAGGTACCTAGAGCTATATAGAACTTAAAACTATATAATATAGGAAAAACACTTTAGTAGGTAAGTAGCCTACTAGCACGTTTACTATAAATATCTTATTAAAAACTTACTGAAAAATCCCTAGAACTATATAAAACCTAGGGCTATATAGTACAGTAAAAATACTTTATAAAGGTTTACTATAAGTACCTCGTAAGATACTTTACTAAAAGATTACTAGAACTATATTAAACCTAGTATAAATAATCCTATATACCTAATTAGTGATAGGATATTTTAATAACCTAATTAGCTATAAGAAACCTTATAGGAAAAAGTTAGATATTTTAGATTTAACCCTAAAGATTTCTAGTGAATATACCGAAGTTTCGCTAATAGGCAAGAGACCTTATAGGTTAATATACTTATAGGAAGTATTATTAGCTGAATATAATAAAAAGAACTTTATATATTAATATATATATATATAAGAAAAACCGTTTTATTATTAATTACTAAATAGTTAGCAAATAGCTAGTAAAGCTATTTTTAAAAGTAGCTATACAATATTTATAAACCTTAAGGCCTAAAGCTTATAGAAGAGGGAATAGTTATAAAGATATACTATATAATTTATGTAGAGAACTAGGATAGCGAGGAATAAAATATATATTATATAATATAGTAGCTTTAAACTACTATAGGATAAAAGCTTCTTATGGCTATCACTAGTTAGCTTACTAAGTTAAAGTTTTATAACTAATAGAGATTCACTTTTTATTATTACTTTTTCTTTTACTAAGTTTTCAACTATAATACTTTTATAAATAAATAAAAACCTTAAAACTTATATATAAACCTTTAGGGAAATAGATAAAGTTATTATAACTATAGATATTTCTAGGGAATTTATAAGTAAATAGGGGGTATTTAATAAAGTTATAGTAAAATTCATCCTAGTTTTTAAAGATATTAAGTATACTCTTAACTTAAAACTAAATAAAAAACTACTTTATAGCCTTATATATTTACTAAACAAATAATAATTAAAAAAATTGAAAGTATATATTATAGAACATCTAGTAAATAGAAATATATAACCATCTATAAATAAGATAAATATATTAATCTTTTTAATTCTAAAAATAATAGCTTTTTATAAATATAACTACACGTATAGTCAATATATAGTATATTAAGTAGTTATAGGAGGAAAAAAAGAAGCTATAATAGTAGAGCCTATAGAAAACTAAGGGGACCTCCCTAATACTCCCCATCAAGCTTGACAGAAGCTAAGTAGCTAGGTATTATATAAGAATAGCTAAAAAGTAACCTAAATCTATATATCCCTAATAATCCCTTTCCTAGTATTCCCCTTTAAAATAAAATAGCTAATCTACCTAGAATACCTATATTTCCTTGAATTAGAATACTAGTTTAGTATTTAGGGGCAAGTTTACGGTAAATATTAGTATAGTTATAATAAGAAGCTTTCTAGAGAAGTATCTTATAATACTTATAATTACTAGGGATAAGCTTAAGATAAATAAAATAGTAATTAGAAGTTTTATAGTTAGTATTATAATAAGTATATTTATTAGTTTATTTCTTATTAGTAAAAAAGCTATACTTACTATAAGACTCGATACCAGTAACCTTATTATATATATTATTAATAAGATCCTATAAGTTAGTTTTACTAGGATTAATAGTTAAGTATTTATTAAAAAGCAGTTTTAGACTAGTTTTATTATAGATTAAGTTAAGAAGAAAATAGAAATATATAATATCTTAGTTAGTAATAAAAGTATTAAGGTTCTATTAGATATAATAGAAAGTCTCGAGGTATTTAAATAGATCTTTAGTATTACTAGTATTAAGGGTAGTATACTTATAAACAAGATTAGCAATAGTATCACCCGAAAGCTTAAAGATAAAGGCTTTAATCTTCGATATAAGTATAAAAAAGTATTAGCCTATAAAGTCCTAACTAGTATTCTCAAAACAAAACATAACAAAGCTAATACTATTAATAAGAAAACTATAAATAATTACTTATCCCTTATACTAAATAGTATAATTATTAGAATTAGCAATAAGTATAGGGATATTAAATTCAATATATTTAAGGGTATTATACTTATTAAGAAAAGCTTTAATTATAAAAAACTAGTATTAGTAGTTCTTTTCGCTATAAAAAACAGGGAAAAAACCCTAGTAGTTAACTATAACTAATATATTAAGAGAAAGAGAAAGAGGAAATAAGTAAAATAGGGGATCCCTATTAATAGTATAGATCAGGGCTAAAAAGACAGATTTACCTAGTTACAATATATGTTTTTAGTAGGTTAGTAAATAACGCCAAAAAGGCCGAAAAGTCAGATTTACTATTAGGGCAGGAAACAGCAAAGCCAAAAAATTCGGATTTACCCATACTATTATTAGTTAATATAGTTTACACTAGGCTTAATTAAGTATAGAAGCGGGGTCGTTATTGATACAGTTAGGAAAGTGTGCATAATACGTAAAAAATCCGCTGTTGATGTCGATTACATAGAGGTGTTGTTTTTAGGTTGAAAAAATCAGGGAAAAATCGAAAATATTACAATAGATGTAAAAGAAGTAAAAGAAGGGTTCTAAATAGCTTCAAGGGGTAAAAAGGGCCCCCTAGGGGGCCCCTAGGCTCATAACCTATAGATATGACTACGTATATAATTAATACGTAGTATATTAGGTAGTTGTAGGAGGAAGAAAAGAGGCTGCGGTAGTGGAGCCTATAGAAGGCTAAGGGGACCTCCCCAACACTTTTTATACCTATTAAACAATCTATATAAATCTTAATAGAACTATAATTAAAAGCTAATACTTACTACTACTTATAAGTAAGTTCCTAAATAGATTCTAGGGTATAATATAAATTTAAAAGATTAACTTTCAAGATACTTACTACTATATTAGGGTTAAACTAGAAAATTACTAAAAAATAGTATTTAAGATATAATATAGCTACTATAAATATATAGTAATTATAGTACCTCTAGGTAAGAAGTTAAATAAGGTAATACTAGTAGTATTAGTAATATATCTAAAGAAGGGATTTTCCTATATTTCTATAGTAGGCGAGAAGGCTATCCTAAAAGCTATATACTAAAACTAGTATGTAATAGTAGTAGGTTAGGTAATTTACCCCTAAAACTCCCTTTTAAACTAAGTTTATAATTAACTAAAATATAAGAAACTAGCCTAAAACCTCGAAAATCCTAGTTTTTAGCTAAAATATTTAAATTTAAGAAGTTTTTAAAAAGTAGAATATCTTTAAGTCTCAATTAGCTTTAAAAGTCTTTTAGTTAGGTATTGATTAATCTAGATATTAGTAATTATTTTAGAGGTAATATTTAATCTAGACTATCTATTATTCCTAGTAATTTAATAAAATCCTTATATTTAATAGTATTTAATACTTTAATAAGGTTATTAGTAATTATATTAGTATTTTTAAAAGAGTTAAAAGTGATTATATTATCATTATTAACTTCTTGAATAATCTATTTATACTAAGTATTAATATTCTATATATATGTTTTATTTAGAAAGTCTATAATATTTACTAAAGTATTAGTACTATCTATAAAGAGAATTATAAGTATAGTAATTTATTAATCTAGTAGCTATTTAATATATTATTAAATCTATTTAAAAAATATACTAGTAAGTATAAAGTTAATAAATTCTATTTCTATAAAGCTTAGAATAATAAGTATTTACTTTTTAGACTTCCAAATAATAGGGGAACCTGTAAGATTAATAATATAAGTACTAGTTAATATATAAGATAGTCTATTATCTATAAATATAGTATTTATTATAGTATAGAACTTTAGGTCTATTATACAATCTATTCTTTTAAAAATAATATTATAATTAGTAGTACTAATAAGGTATTTAAAGAAATATTTAATAGTATATTAATAAATAAGAGAAAAGCTAGTATTTACTTAGTAGAATTTACTTATAATATAAGTAGTATTTAGTTAAGTATTAATAACTAACTAGTTAAAATGACTAGTTTATTCTATAAAGAATTAATAAGACTTATTATTATATTTATCTTTTAATTATATAATCAGAAAATTCTTATTAGTAGGGAAAAGGGTTTTGATACTATAAAGTTTATAATAGCTAAAGTAGTATAGTATAGAATTAATATATTTATATTAAAATAAGAAGAGTTGTATAGTATTATAATAAATGTAAAGTCTTAAAAACTAAGTAGTAATACTAAGGTTTTTAAGGAAGTATATTATTTTAAGTATTTTATAAACCTTTTTTATAATCTTAAGTATAAGGGTAGCTATAGTTTTATTATTAGTATATATAAAGATATAAATATTAAGACTCTTACTAATAAAGAGATAGATTTCCCCTTTAACTAGTATAAAACTGATCTTCTTTATATTAGCTATAATAAGTTAAAATTACTATAAAGGATTCTTATAAGAACTATAGAGAATTTTATAGAGTAATTAAGTTTTATTTATACTATTGGAATAGTTTATAGGTTAAAACTATATTAGAAATCTTTGATCTATTTAATTATATATTTCTCGGTAACTTTTTAAAAGAAACTATACTTAGTAGTTAGCTCTTATTTTATTTATCCTATAAATACTACTAGTTATAAGGAACTATTTAAATAGAAGAAACCTTAAATAGTAAATATAGTTAGTTAATATAATAGGTAATAAATAGAGAAAGTATAAGCTTATCTATCATAGTTATTCTTTAAGGATTATAATTATATAATACTAATACTAACTAGCTATTATACTTATTACTAGCTATTAATAGTTATATAATACTAATACTAACTAGCTATTATACTTATTACTAGCTATTAATAGTTATTAGTTATTAATAGTTACTAGCTATTAATAGTTATAAACTATTAATAGCTATTAGTAGGAAATAGTAGTTAGTAGTAATTATTATATAGTGTATGTAATTAGAAAATATATATATATTTACTAGTTACGCTTACCCGCTATAGGACTTGAACTTATTACTCTTATTATAATAGTAAAAGCTAGCTAGATATTAAACTACTATATTAAGTAAGTATAGTTTATAAGTTAATAAATATAATCTTAAATATTATAAAGGATAGGGGTAGTAAGGAAAGTAGTATTAAGATTATAGATTTTATGTAAGAAATAGTAAAGTATAATAATAGTAAAGAAGAAATATACAATAATAGTAGTTATTATAATAGTATAGACTTTTTAAGAAGATTAATTATTTTTTTAGTAATTACTATAAATAACTTATTAAGTTTTAAGTTTTATAATATTATTTCAAATATCAATCTTGATATTAAAGATCTATATACTTAGAAAGGTTTTAGTATTAGAAGGTTTATTAATAAGATAGAAGGTTCTTTAGTTAATTATTTATTATATCTTAGTATTATATATAGGTTTCTAGTAGGAGAGCTAAAGAGGGTTCTCTTTTACTTTTTTAATAATATATAGGATAGTATATCTTAGTAGAAAGAGTTTTAATAGTATTATAATAGTAAGAGGAATAATAGTAATTAGGTTTTCTGAATTAATAAAAATATTAGTAATAAAATAGGGTTTCTTATTATATAAATAAAAGTTATAAACTTTATAATAGTAGCCTAGTAGTTTAATTATAGTAATATAATAAAGATAATTTATAGTAGAAACTACAGGGGTATTAAGCAGTATTATTATTAGTAGATTAATATTAGGATTAAGATAATCCGATTCCTGCTTCTAAATAGTATCTATAAAAATATTATTATATTTATTACTTATAGTATTAGCAATAAGTTATTATTATATAGTATTATAAATCTAAGCTTTAAAGCTTATATAGGATATTACTATTAAAGTTCTATATAACTACTACTTCTATAGTCTAGTAAAGAGTTTTTACCTTAAGTATAAACTCTTTAACTCTTTAAATTTATTATAATACCATTAAAGTATTACTAAAGTATTTTTTATAACTAACCTCTAATATTAATAAATTTCTTACCTAGGTTTAATTTAATAGTAAATAGTAAATAATAAAAGAAATAGAAGATAATAAAAAGATAATAGTTAATACTATTATTCTAGAACTCTTAATAAAGGTTCTAATAGACTAATAGTAGATTAATTAATAGAAGATAAAAACTAAGTTTTTAAGATACCCTCGCAAAACTCTAATAGGACTATAATATAGCTTTATAAGTATTATAAATACTTTTTTTAAAATAAAACTATTCTTTATTAATACTTTTTTTAATAGTAATACTTTCTATTTTCCTATATAGTAGATAATTATATAGTATAAATTAGAAATTAATTAGGCTTTTATTAGGAGATTTAAAGATTTCTAGTAACATTTATGGACTAGTTTACTACCTGAAGTCTAAATATAAATTAGTAATTTTTATATTATATAGGAACTATAATATAAATAAGATATTAATATATTCTTCTAGTATTTTACTAAGTATTATAAGAACCCCTATTATAATACTTAAGTTTTTAAGAAAGTTCGCTATTTCTATTAAAAGCCTAAGTAGATATTTACTAAATTCTTTATTAAGTTTAAATTAGCTATAAGATAAATAGGGAAATACTTCTAAATAGGGGATATTAACCTAAATTACTTCTAACTAGCTCTCTCCTATTAAATTTAGATAACTACTGTTAGTTATAATATTAGCTAGATAAACTATTATACTACTATCTAATACTACACTATAATTATAATAAACCTCGAGGTCTTTAGTATAAAATTATAAAACTATAAATAACTATAATCTTTTCCTTAATTAGAACTAATAGTTAATTAGAATAAATATATATAGATAATAAATATAAAAAGAACCTAAACTACTTAAATACTAGTATAATACTACTATACTACTACTTTTCCCTATTATAAATAGTTAAATGAATAAACTACTATAACTAGTAAACCTTAATTAACTCCTATTATAGGGATATATAAAGCTTATTAAGTAGATTTTATAGTTATTTAGGTATATATATAAACTAGTATCTATATATATTATAGTACTAAGGTTTATTTTATCGTAGAATATAAATTATAACCTATTTACTTATTAGTAATTATTAAAACTAATATTTAAATTTTATAGTTAAATAAAAGAATTATAAATAATAAGGAAAAAGCCTAGCTTTTTAAAAGAAATACCCTAGGGGGTAAATTAATATAACTATTAATCATAATACTATAATAATAAATAAGACTAGAGAAATATAGAAATAAAAAGATAAGCTATTTTTCTTAGT
>RYZW01000358.1:0-40608 GCA_004367215.1 Colletotrichum trifolii
TCTATTATTTATTAAACTTTAAAATTTCAATAAGAATAAACTAAGTATTATTTCTATTTATCTATTTTCAAGAAATCTTAATTAATGTTTAATTTTCCCTTTATCTAGTAAACTTAAATATTATATTTAATTCTTTCCTTAAGAATTTATTAGGGAAAGGGAAAAGTCTTTTTAAGAAATAGAACCTATATAAGTAAACTTTAGGGGGGTAATAGTAGTATTAGGGAAAAGCTCTAACTCTTTTTCTACTATTTCAATAATTAGTATTATAATTTTCTTATAAAATAAAGTAATAGTTATATTTAGATATTATTATAGTAATTCTTCTATAGTAATACTAGTTATAGGGGTTTCTTAAGGAATATTAGTTCTTTTTATCTTATAATAATAATTAGCTTTAGTATTTAGTTATTAATAATTATAATTTACTAATAATATCTTAGGAATTATAACTAATAAGGAGTAGTATTTTACCCTAGTTTTTCTATTTAATAGAGAACTATACTTAACCTAATATTTCTTATATTTAGGAGTAGTATTTTACTAATTAGTATTTCTTCTTAACTAGTAAAAAGCTATATTTAATTTAGTATTACTTATATAGGGGATAAATCTAAGTTCTAAATATATGAAAAGTTAAGCTTAAGCTATAATTTAGCTATAGAGAATATAAATACTATTTATTTAGAACTAAAGAGTAAAAAAGAAATTCTCATAAAGAATATAAAAAGTCTACTTAGAAGTAATACTAGGAATTTACTAGTAGTTTACTAGTACTTAATTTCTTAGGTATAACTATTAAGACTTAGGTAGAGCTAGAGTTAACTAGTTAGGTATAGCTTATAATAATAGTTAAAAGTTAGCTATAATAAAGCTACGGAACTACTTTATTAAATCTATATTAATTCAATTAAAGTAAACCCTACTAGTAATACTAGGAATATTTACGCTATTCTTTATACCAATAACTATACCTCCTATAGGGCTATAGATTTTATAGCTAAAAAAGATGATATTTCTAGCTGTATTATAGCTTAATTAGAGTACTATAAGACTTAACTAAGGTATTATCCTAAAGGTCTATACTTTGATAATAGCTGAGAATTTAACCCTAAACTTTTAGAGGGTTATATAAAAGAAAGGGGTATTATTATAAAAGCTTTAGTATTCTATATTATAATAAGGCTAGGCCTATAAATAGTTATAGGTACGTGTTACAAGTAGGCTTATAGTAATCCGAGTATAAATAGGGTAGTTTGTAATATGTAAATAAAAGAATCAACTTCTCTTCTTCTAATATTACAGGACTTACTATTTAGATAATATTGATTTTTAGATTATAGATCTACGAATAAGTTGCTCTTTTTATTAAATATTTTTCGAAGATTTTCTATCTATTTTTACCTTTTCTACGAAATTATATATATATAGTATATTTAAAGCTTTTTTAAGTATTATAGCTAGGAGTAGTTAATTAGTTTTAGTTAGCTAGGCTTTTTTAGCTATAGCTTATTTTAATAGTACCTAGAAACGGATCATTCTACTTTTAGTCTTTATAAGCTAGGATAGAGAGATATTTCTATATTATTTTGACAAATGAGTTAATATAATATATAATGAAAATATAATATATTACTTAACTTTTAAATAAAATAAATAAATAAGTTTAAAGAAATATATATTTTGCTAAAAAAATAGTTTATAGATTTATATAAGTTATAGGAAAGATAAGTAATAGCTATACTTATACTTTCTAATAAATAAATAATCTAGAAACCTAAAAAACTAACTTAAATTAGTATTTATATAATTTTATCTAATAACTTAGTAGTCGTAGCTAGATATCTCTATACCTATCTCGTAGTTATCTTTTTACGGGTAGCCGTATAGATTTCGAGGAAGTTTCGGTATTATCGTAAGGGTTATAGAAGAATAGTAGATCACGGAACACCTAGTTCTTATATCTCAAAATAAGTACTCTATTTTATTCTATTTTTAAGAAGTTCAAAAAGTTCTTAACCCTATAACCTTAGTAATTACTTTTAGCTTTATATATTAAACCCTAGTTTTAATAAGGTTTTCCCTATATAAACTATTACTACGAGGTTTTCTATTACTATAAAGTTAAATATCGGAACTAGAAGTATAATTATCTATAATGATAAGTAATTTCATTACTATTTTAATTAATTATAAGTTAGTATTAGCATGAATACTATTACTAGGTAAAATTTATAGATAAATCTATATATAAGGTAAAGAACTTAGATACTATTCCAGGTATAGAGCAAAAGTAACTAAATAATTTTATTATTACCGTATTAACTAGTTATAAGCTAGTATTAGTATAAATACTATTATTAGGTAAAATTTATAGTTAAATCTATATATAAGGTAAAGAACTTAGATACTATTCCAGGTATAGAGTAAAAGTAACTAAATCTAATAAATTAGTATAACTTAATATTATAAGATGAGTTTTAGTAGGTTATTTATAGACTAAATATATAGTTGAATAAGATATTTCCCTTTAAAAATTCCTTTGAAATAGGAATAGTAAGATAACTATTCTAATACAATAAAATAAAATAATAAAAATAAAATAAATCACGAAAATAGTCCTACTAAACTGATAAGTATAGTAGGATGAACCTATTTATCTAGAATATAAAAGTAAATAAATAGATATTTTAGATACTTCTTTAAGGAAAGTATAATCTTTAGGGAAAATAACGCGTAAGATAGTTATATATAATACTTTAGATACTCTTTTGAGGAAAGTATAGTTTTTAGGGAAGATAACATATAAGATAGTTATATATATATAACTAGGGATATCTCCAATTTTAGAAAAGATAGATAATATTAGAATATCTATGAATTAACTAATCTATTAATATTTCGGAGACTTTTTAAGAAATTAATATATAGAATTAAAAAGAATATAATAAGATAAAGATAAAATAGTAATAGTAGATATTTAGAATAGATTAATAGAGGATATTAATACTATATATAAGATAAAAAATAAGAAAATTTAGCTAGTAGATAACATATTATTAGACGGGTTAATACTAGAAAGAGACCTAGAATAGAAACTAAAGATATAGGAAGAAGTAAAGAAAAATATTACTAATGACTTTACGACTTGATTCGTAGATATAATTATATTAAAATTCTCAAACTTGATTCTAGGGGAATATTTAATACTAGAGTAATTAAACTTTATCTTAGATAAGTTAGGTTATTTATATATTTTAGAAAAAGAACTATTAGTAGAAATGCTAAAAATAAGAGAAAGAGTAGTAGTATAGGATTTTAGTTATTATAGAAAAATATTAAGCTCTATTATATTTCCTTAGATAATTAAGACTATTTTTTATAAAGTATAGTAAGTTAGGTTAATCTTTATTCTAAAAGGTTTAATAGATAATATTTTTGAGATTCTGAGAATATATATTTAGAATAATATACTAGAATATAGCTATATAATTTATAGGAATCTTTTCTTTTTAGTATAAAAGAAAAATAGTAAGATATAATTCATTAATTTAGTAATAAAAATTAATAGAGTTATTATTTAAGATATAGAATTCTTTCTAGGAGCTAATAAGTTCTTAGAGGACTTTAGTATATATAAACTATTATTACTATTAGATATCTTTTTAAGATATAACTAGATTTTTTTAAATCTTAAAAGTAGGGACTTAATAATATTTATAATTCTACTTAGATTTTTATAGTATTATACTTTTCTTATAAGTAGTATTAACTTAATTATATAGTTTATATAGATTATAATGGGGATCCTTTATAACTTAATTCTATATTACTATAAAGCTTTCCTGGATAATATTATAATTAAAAAGCTAATAATAACTTATAATAAAAAGGATAACTTATATTACTTTAGTATTTATAAATATATTCTAGAATATATTTAGAGTATTAATAAAGTTTTAATAAATATTAAGTTTACTAGTTATATAATTATAATTATAAATTCTTAGTAAGTATAATAAACTATTTTGATAGTTAAGTATATCTATAGAATTTATAGGAGATATCTAGAGGAATTTAAAAGTATACAAATTAAGGAGTAGAAGTATTATAATACTATATCTAAAATTAAGTTATTTATTAGGATTATAGTATTTTATTAAAAATAGGTTTAGGACTATTTTACTATAATAAAGCTATTTAATAATTTATTAAAGAAGAATTTCTTTTTAATAAGAATAAAAGTAAATTATTACTATAGAATAATTTAAAGATAAGTTTTATAGTTTACTAATACTTATTTTAATTAATTATAGTTTTATAAATAGCTAGATTTATTTAGTAATAGATATTAGTAATACTAGCTAGGGAGTTATATTTAGATAATTTATTAAATAGAAATAAGTTATTATTTAATTTAAGAGTAGTTTACTTATAAGCTTAGAACTTAACTATAATACTAATAAAAAAAAGCTTTGAGGGATATTAAAAGTACTAATATATTTATAAAATTATTTCTATAAGTAATATTTTTTATTAGAGATTAATATAAAGATCTTTATTATATAATTTAATAGGGCTATTCCTAATTTACTAGGAATACTAGTATTTCGTTAGATATTTTAGATTAAGATATTTAACTTTAAGATTAAATATATTAGTAGTATAGTTAATTTAGCTACTAATAGACTTTTAAGGAAACTATATAGATTATCTAACTAAGATAATAAATAAAGAGAAAATAATATAGATAACTAGATTAATATATAGATCTTTTTTATAGATATAAATACTAGAAGTTTCTTTAAAAAAGTGTATACTATAGGAAATAATTAATAAATCAAAGAAATATTTAAAATAGAAATTTCAGTAGATAGAATAAGCTAGATTAATAAAGCTTTAATCTTCTTATTTATAGTATTAGATTATTTATAGATTTAGTTAAGAGAAATAAAGTAAATTACTTACTATTTAGTAATACTAAAGATATTTCTAAGAATTAATCCTAGCTATTTTAGAACTTTTAGGTAAAAGGCTTTAACTTTTTAATTATAAAATAAGCTATTATTTATTTATTTACTACTATTTTATATAATTCTAAAATAAGTTATTAATAAAGAGGATACTAAGAAGAAATTAATATTAATAGTATATAATAAGAGTAGATATTAAGGAAAGAAAGTAGTTTATAAGAGATTAGCTAATTAGTATTACTAGTTTAATATATATAAAGAGATAAAGGAAATAGTTAAGTATTATCTAGATTATTAGAAGAAGAAAATATATAAGATAGGAGATTTTTCTAGATTTATTACTTTTTAAGGATTATTTTTTAATTATATTTATTTAGATATTTAGAGAATAGGAAAATAGTATTTTATTAAAACTAGAAATATATTTATAAGTTAACTAGAAACTTAATAATTTCCAAAACCAATTTTGAAAGTAATTATAAAGTTTTTATAAGAAAAAGTTATTATGCGTTATAGTTTCTATAGTATCTTTATTATAGATAGAAAACTTAAGAATAAGAAGTTTATTATTGAATTTAATAAGTAATATAAGTTAAAGTATAAAATTACCTTAATTTATAACCTATTAACTAATAGAGTTATTAAAGTTAGATGTTAACCTATTATTTATATATTATTAGTATAGCTATAAGGTAATAGTAATAAAAACCCTAGGTTTTTTCTATTTATAGTTTTATTTGTAGATTAAATAATAATATAGGTATTAATAAGATTTATATTTTTCTACTTAAAATATAGATATAAAATAGTTATACTAATTAAGATACTTATACTAATATAGACAATATTAGATTAAGTCTTAATAAGAATACTTAAAGAGGAGTTAAGTATAAGGATTTATACTTTTATATAATTAGATAAGGATAAGGAAATAGTTATAGTAATAATTATAAATTAATATAGGAAAGTAATAGAGAGTTTTAATAGAAAAAAGGAAAATATATTATAGGATAAATAACTAGAACTTAGTAATTTAATTCTAGTTTATAATATTAAGAGAGTAATTAATAAATCTTCTAATAAGAAACTTAAATATAAATAGATAAACGGTTTTCAGATTTATTTACAAGTACTAGACTTTTTATTATATTAACTAGAAATTTTATATAAAGAGGAAATTACTAGAATAATATTTAGAGGAAATAAGTTATAGAAATTTATATAAGTACCTAAAAAATATTAAGAACCTATAAATCTAAATATTTATAGATCTAATCTAGAAAAAGAATTATCTAAAGTTTTCTTAATTTAGGGAAAGCTTATAGGAAAAAATAAGAAAAAAGAAGAAGAAGAAGAAAAACTTATAATCCCTAGAAAAACTAATAATAATATTTTAAATAGGCTAATTATTTGATAATAGGAATACTTCTTAAGTATTAAATATATAGTAGAGAAAATACTATAGGATTTTAAATCTAAGATTTAAATTCTAGTAATAGCTTAGTTATTAAAAGTTTAATACTAAGATATAATAGTTTAACTAGGATAGGTATAGTATTTACTTATTTAGAGATAGATTTATAGATTTATTATTTAGTTATTATACTTATTTAAATATTCATTTTCTTTATTTTAAATATTTATTTTATTTCTCTTTTTTTATAAGTATAGGTTTAAAGAAATTTCTAGCTAGTAAGATATAATTTATAATTTTAAAGAAGAAAAGTATTTTATTTATAAAGAAAATTTATTAACTAAAGGAAAGAAGATAAAAGTAATAAATATAATATATACTTATAAATCCTTTTTCTTATTTTATTATTCTTTATTGTTTACTATTTTCTTTATTATATTTCTATTATTTATAATAACTAAGTTATATTTATAGATATACTAAATAATAACTACTTTATTCTTATTAATAGATTTAATTCTATAAATATAAAAATTAATAACTTTTAGTTTATAAGAAGATATTATTCTTGAACTTGAGACTTTTATTTCTTAATAAACAAAGTAGTACTAAATATAATAAGTAGATTATATATAAAAAAATAAACTAAGAAGATAAAAAATATATTAGGAACCTTAAAGTCTTTCTTCTACTAAGGAAAATCTATTTTATACTATTTCTTAAAAAGAGTATATTAATAGTATTAATAATATTTTTCTTGAATTCTTAAGGAATCTTTAATTTAGGAATAGGGAAACTATTATATTTACTACTAAGATAATATATCTTATCTATATAATAGAAATTAAAACTAAATCTCTTATAAATTACTTTAGAATTAAAAGAATAAGTATTCTAGGGTTTATAAAAGAAATAGTTAGTATAAAAACTACTAGGTAATAAAATATACTTAAAATATAAATTATAGACCTAGGAACTAGTTTTCTTATTATAAGTTATATAAGTATACGTTTTATGATAATTATAAAAGATAGTATTTTAGTTACTATATTTTTAAATAAAGAAATTATAAATAGTAACTAGGTATTAAAGTAATTTATAAATCTAAGCTTTAGTCTAGAGAATAATATTACTATAGATAAATACTTATTAATAAAGTATAAATATATTTTAAATATATTCTTAAATAAATTTATAGTTATAAGGTTTTATAAGGATTTACTAGAAGTTTACTTATATCTATATAAGAAACTTAAAACTATAAACCTAATAAGTAAAACTTATTTCAAAGTATTTATTCTAAGGTATTTTAAATTTAAAGAATATAAAACTAATAAGAGTTTTAGGAAATATTTTAATTGGGATATTTAATTTAAAGTAAGAAGAAAAGTATATATTAAAAACTTAAAAGGATTAATTAAGACTTAGTATAGTATATTACTAATAGTTTCCTGAGAAATATAGAAATGTAAGTTATAGATTAAGAAGATCTTATAAGGTTTATTAAGGAATTATACTTTGAGAGTATTAGTTATTTTACTAGGAAGAAGGTAATTGAATTATAATATAGTAATAGGGTAGTTTATAGATAAAAATAAGTAATAGGAAGAGTTGAATTATATTTAATAAAGAAAAAAACTAACTAATTTAGGGGAAGAAGTTTTCTTTTTATATTCTTTAGTATTAATAAGAAGTTTTTTATCTAAATAATATTACTATTTACTTACTATTTATAATAAGAGTAGTAATTTATTCTTTCTTAGATCTATAATAGCTAGGATCTATTTTTTATAGATTTATAGCTATAAAAAGAAGTGGTTTATCTTAAGGGATAGATCTTAGAATTTTTCTCTCTCTCTCCATATATATATATATATATATTATATATTAAATCTAGGATTTTATAAGATTTATAACTCTATACTTTTTCTTTATTATTAATTTAATATTATAGTTTAGTTTTACGAATTATTTCTTTATAGTATTTAGTTTATAAAAATCTATTTTATCTAAGATAATTTATCAGGTAAGTTATTTATTATAAGTCTTAAACTAATTTTAGTATTAGTTATTTATAATTCTTATAATTCTAAGTAGGTAAATAGGTTTACGGAAAAATACTTTATTATATTTATTTTTTTAGGTTTTAATCTCTAATAAGTAGAAGTTTCTAAGATATTATAAAATAGTTAATTTTATAAGTAATATTTAGATAGTAATAACTAAGTTTTATACTTCGGATTAGGAGTTTATAATAACTAGTTTTGAGATTCCTAATTAGATATTAAGTTTAATTAATCCTAGTTCCCCCTATAAATATTAGCTAGAAATATAATAATAAGAGAACTACTACTTAGTATATTCTAAGGAATAGTTAATAGATTAACTTTCCTAGTATTATAAGGTTTTCTAGATATTTATATTTTATTATTATATTACTTATTAGGTTATATTAAGTATAGAGAGTTATTTAATAGAGATAAATAAATTATAAGTTACTAAGTGATATTTTAAAGATATACTAAATTATATAACTTCTATATTTTATTAGTATTAAATAAGAACTATAAAGAGATTATTTAGTATTATAGAGAGATATTAAAATACTAGTAGTTCTAGATTATTATCATATATTATAATATAAAGAATAGTAAAGCTTAGATATATTTTATTATTAATTAGAATAAAGGATAAATTTAATACTAAGATAATTAATAGTATAATAGTAATAGAGAATTATATTATAGAATAGTAATAGTATTTATAGACTTAACTATATTAAAAGAGTTCTGAATTTCTTTTCAATTAATTATTTAGTAAATTTATATAATATATACTTAGAATAATTACTTTTAATAAAAATCTACTTTTATAATACTTAATTAAGTAAGGATTATATTTAATACTAGAGAGGTTTCTAAGAAATTTATAGGTTATAAAGCTATAGAAGTTGCTTAGAAGTTATATTTTATTTATAAATTCTCTTTAGATATATTAGGTAGAGAAGCTTTAGTAGTTAAATAATTTGATTTCTTTAAATGGTTTTAAGATTATAAGGATAATAATAAGAAAAATACTATGATTTACTAGAAGAAGATATAGGTTGATTATAAAAAGTTCTTAAGTATAGAATATATAAAACTTAAGAAATTAAATATACTACTAGGTATAGATACTAATATCCCTATACTTTTACTTAGAAGCTTGGAATTTTTTCTAGTTATAAATAAGGTTTATTTGTAGACTTTATAAATTATTATTCTTTTATTTTTATTTTTAATTATAAAGAAAGTGAATATCTAGAATACTATTACTAGATAGTAGTTTA
This sequence comes from Colletotrichum trifolii, assembly GCA_004367215.1. Lineage (NCBI taxonomy): Eukaryota > Fungi > Ascomycota > Sordariomycetes > Glomerellales > Glomerellaceae > Colletotrichum > Colletotrichum trifolii. Next base: position 9,716 of record RYZW01000358.1, read on the forward strand.
TATAGGATTTAGTTAAGAAGCTTTTTTATATTTTAGTTAGTAATTATTTAGAGAAGAACTTAGACTATTATAATTCTTTATATTTTTATCCTAGTTTTTATAGATTTATATAAAAGTAATTTTAATTTATAAAAGCTAATTTATTTAGTATTAGTTTTTTTATTCTTAAGTATAGCTAAAAGTTTATTTTAGACTAGTAAAAGCTATTTTCTATTATTAATTAGTATAGAAATAGATAAATTATAGTAAAGTATTTTATTAGATATTATAGGGAAAGTCTAGGTTTTTTAAAGTTAAGTCAAGAATAATAATAAATAGAAGCTAAGGATGATATAATACTCTATGATATTAAAGGTATATTTTAGTTAGAAAATATACTAGATAGTATTAAGTTTATTTCTTTATTTAAAATAAGTTTATAAATAAAGTTAGTTAGTTTGTTTTATATTTTTAATAGTATTTTTTAGAATACTTAAGAAGTATTATTTATTAATAGTAAAGCTTAATAAGTAAGATAAAGTTCTTTCTTAAATAAAAAGTAATTCTATAATATTAATATTATAGTTTTCCTATATTATTATAGTAGAAACTATTAGGTTAATTTTATAGTAGATTAATTAAATAGTTATATATATTACTCGGATTCTTTATAAAGAAGTTCTAGTAATAATAATTTTATTAAGGAAGTTAATAATTTCTAAGAGTTTTATAGAGAAGCTGGTATATCTAAAGATATATTTTGCTTCTTATAAATTAATATTTATATAGTTTTTATAGAGTAATAATAGGATAAGTACTTATATAGCTTAAAGGTTATTAAATAGTTAAGAGTTTTTATTTATAATAGAGTTTTAGATATTTAGGAAAGTTTTTAATATATAGAGGATTATTATTATAATAATTTTAAAATTAGTTTTCTTATTTATAAATAGTAGTTATTAATGAGTAAAGTATTTAAGTTTTATTAATCTAACTATAGTAACTTTCTATTCTATCTAGTTACTATAGAGTAATCTTATTAAGGTTATAGTAATTATTTACTACTAGATTTTATACTAATTAATTTTTATTAATATAATTAAGATTTATAGATCTATATATTAAATAAGAAAATAACTAGGTTATTTCTAGTTTCTATAGAGTGAATATAAGTAGATATTACTCTAAAGGTTCCTAGATATAAAACCTTAAAGCTTAAAACTCCTAAGCTATAAATAACTCTATAATAATAATAAATTCTATATAAAGTTATTAGTAGACCTAGGACCCTAAGAAGTACTAGTTAGTAGTATAGTAAATGGTTAGAATATTGAGAAACTATAAGATAATCTTTAAAGATACCTAAGTTACTTATTACTTAAGTATTATTAGTGATTATCCCTTTAGGTTATAGCTTACTTTTAGAACTTAATTATTCTTTTAGGTTAGATTTCGTAGCTATAAGGATATATTTAAGGGATTAGTTTATTAACTAGTAAGTAGATTAGTAGTAGTAGATTATATAAAATATTCTTTATAAGTTTACTAATTATACTTTTTTATACCTAGTTATATAAGAAAGATAGTTTTATTTTATTTAAGGATTTAAATAGGATTAATAATAAGTTAACTATAATAATTAATAGTACCTCGAGAGCTATTATATTTAAGAGGATCTTTAGTAATTATTATCTTTTAACTAGAGAGAACTTTAATATTATAAATCGGTTATTAGGCTTATCTTATAAGGGTTTTAAATAAGCTTAAAGGGAAGATTATAATAAAACTAGGCTTATAAATAGCTATAGGTATATACTATAAATAGGTTTATAGTAATCTAAGTATAAATAGGGTAGTTTATAGTATATAAGTAAAAGAATTAACTTCTCTTCTTCTGATATTTCAAGACCTACTATTTAGATAATATTAATTCTTAGATTATAGATCTATGAATAAGTTATTCTTTTTATTAAATATTTTTCGAAGATTTTAGATCTATTTTTACTTTTTCTACGATATCACGTACATGTAGTATACGTGAAGCTTTTTCAAGTGTTATAGCTAGGAGTGGTTAGTTGGTTTTAGTTAGCTGGGCCTTTTTAGCTATAGCCTATTTTAATATCCCTAAGTAAAATAGTATTATAAAGTATACTAATAAGGTTTTAATCGAAAAAACCCATACTATTTTACTTTCAGAAGGGCTATTCCTCTATATTTAGGTTACTATTATATCTATAGTAGTTAAATTAGTTAATTTAAACACTATAGTAGAACTTTCAATTACCCCTTTATAGGCTTTATTAGACTATTTCTTCCCTAAAAGAAATAATAGGCCTAATTTATAAGCTCTGAAACCTATAAATACTAAGGGTTTAGTATACTACTCTTCTGAAAAACGCAAAAATAGTAATAAATTCACTATTTTTACAGAAGAAGGGGTTTTTATATCTTATGAGGATACTTCTAAAATCGCTCTTATTTTTATACTAATTAGACTTTATAAATCTAGGTTAGTTTTTATAGCTTATTTTAAATTCATTAATACTATAATAGAAAGGATACTTCTTACTATTTCAGACTCTAGTATTAATAATTTAGAGCCTACTATAATAATTATAGAAGCCTTACCTCTTATAAGGTCTTCTATACCCTATATTGTTACTACTTATTTAAAGCCTTAGATACTAAAATAAGCTCTAAATAATACTAAAAGAGATAATTAGTCTAAAACTATCTATACTAAGATTAGCTAGCTAATTAATTAAGGGGTTTTTAAAGCTATTCCTACTAAATAGCTCTTAAATAGAAATCCCACGAAAAAACCGATAGCTATAAAATAGGGTTTTAAATGTAAGTTTAACCTAGATAAAACTATTAATGAATATAAAGCCTATTCAGTAGCTAAAGGCTTTCAGTAAAAATATAGTATAGATTATTTCTAGAACTTTACCATAAACTCTAATCTAGTTACTATTAAAGCCTTTTAAGTATAATTATAGCTAAAAACTAAGAAATCTACTATATTAATATAATAAGAGCTTTTTTATATAGGGATTTAGAAGAAGAGATTTATGTTAAAATCTCTTAACTATTCTTTATTGAATTTTTCGAAAGGTTTCCTAATCTAAGTATTATAGGGTTTAATTTTAATTGAGAATAGGTTTTATTACTACTATAAACTCTATATAGACTTAAATAAAGCCATAGATAGTAGTAAAAGAAAACTCGGAAAAGGCTTAAAGATCTAGGATTTTTACTTTTAAAATCCGATAAAGTTACTTATTATAATAATAGCCCTAATAATCCTATTTATCTAGTTACCTATATAGATGATTTTATTATTTTCAGACAAAATCTAACTACTATAACTAAATTTAAATCTTCTCTAAAAAGATTGATTAATATAGAAAACTTAAGAGAAATATCTTATTTTTAGGGCTTAGTATTACTCGAAATTAAGCTTAAAAAGTTCTATAGGTATCTTAAGCTTACTACATTAAATAGTTATTATCTGAGAATAATTTAATTACTATAAGATCTTCTAAATTCCCTCTTAATCCTAAGGTCTTAAAGGATTTATCTTTTATAGAAGAAAATCCTAATTATAGCTTTAAAAAAGATTTACTATAGTAATATTAATACCTAATTAGTAGCCTTATATATACTATAGTTATAACTAGGCCTAATCTAGCTTTTTCAGTAACCTTTATTAGTAAGCTCCTATATAAACCTACTAAAAAACTATTAAAAATAGTTATAGGTATATTTAGGTACCTATCTACTACTACTAATTTAATACTTATTTATAGAGGGGGCTTTTCAATAAATTTAGTAAGCTATACTAATTGAGATTAAGCTAGCTACTATAGTACTCGAAAATCTACTAGAAACTATTTATTTACTATAAATAATAGCCCTATTTCATAGAAGTCGAAAAAACAATCTATAGTAGCTTTATCTACTACTAAAGCCGAATTTAATAGTCTTTAAGAAACTATTAGAAAAGCTAAGTAATTATAAAGCTTATTTTAAAGCCAAATATTCCTATAAAGCCTCTTACTATTTATACTAACAATAGTAAAGCTTTAGCTCTAGCCTATAACCTAGAATACTATTAGTATACTAAATATATAGCTATTAACTATTCTTTTACTCGCTAAGAGGTTTTATTAGGTAATATAGAAGTTAAATATCTTTCAACTTCTGAAATACCTACTAATAGCTTAACTAAACTTCTTCCTAGCCCTAAATTCACCGAATTTCTTAGGCTAATAAGCCTAATTAGTACTATAAATACTTAGTAATTTTACTAGGACTTTTTAGCCTATTTTTAGTACTATAAATGTATATTATAGTACTTATTATAAGTACTATAGATTGTTTTCAGTACTTCCTTTCTTTTATAGGGTACCACAGAATAGTTACCTATAGTACTTATAGGTATATAGTTATTTTTACTATTATTTTACCCACCTTTTTCACTTATTTATCTTTTACTACTATAAGGTAAAAAAGGGGTATTAAAATATTAGGCTATAGATATTTACCCTATAGTAGTACTCGACTTACAGTTGAATATTCTCTAGAATATTCTACCCCACTCCTTTTACAGGGTACTTGCTAGTAATTAACTTTAGGATTTGGAATTTCTCCCGTAAGTCTGTATTACTCGAATATTCTAATAATTACTAATTAGAATATTCTAGAACTAAGCGTAGTACTATAAAAGAAAGCTTTTATGCTATCTTTTAGCATATATTTAGATGAACTAATAACAATATTCGTTTACTAAATATAACTATTATTCACTCTTCTATTCTATTTTCTCTTCCCCTGAGAATATCTAGTATATATACCTTTAACGTAAGGTATCACTTTACTAGATATAGGGTGTATGCCTACCTATCTTTCAACACTTTATTATATTATCTATAGAGTATATTTAAGAATTCCTCAAGAATAATACTAAGAAATACGAATAATTCTTAGTCTAAGATATTATTTACTACTTAGTTATTAATATAATTAGAAAAGGAATAATATATTATTTTTAATATATATTTATAAAAGAAGCTTATACTACTAATTATTCATATTATTAGAATATTATAATTTATTATAATAAATCTATTAAGAAAGAATTCTTTTTTATCTTCAATCTAGTAACTTTAATATATATTTCTAATTTTAACTTATTCTCCTTAAGTAAACTTATAAAAATATATAAGATATTTCTAAGAGGAATAGGGAGAACTAATTTAAAATAGTTATATTTCTAAATAATATTATAATAAAAATCTATAAAATACTTAGTTATTATATTATTAACTAGGAAACAAAAGCTATTCTAGAATATACTAACTATAATACCCTAAGTTACTTATAAAATAAACTTATACTCTCTTATATATATAATAATTAGATAAAATACCTTAGTTTCCTATTTAATTATTAATATTCTACTAAAACTAGTAGTAATAAGTTAAAAAAGTTAATCAATAAAGTCTAGAGCTAGTATGACTAAAAAGTTAATAGTTAAAAACTAGTTTAAAAACTATAAGTCCCTCTATATATTAGTAATATTATTAATAAGTTAGACTTATTTAGTAAGGTTAGTACTAGTGTGCCTTAATTAATACTTCAGAATTCTCTCTAAAGTAGAGATATTAGAGTTATCTTTAATATCTAATACTAATATTAGGATTATTAAAGTTTCTACTAAATTAGGTATTTCTTTGAATAGTATATTCACGTTATTCTATACTATTTTAACTATAATCCTACCTTATTTTTATTCTTAAATAAACTTTATAATAGTATTAACTTATTAGATAGCTTTTATAATTTTATTATTCTATAAATTTCCTTTAATAATAATTATTTATTAATTCTTAGACTTAGCTAGATAAGTAATAGAATTTCTATAGTTGTATAATAGAAGTACAAGTATAGCTAAGTCTTATAACTATAGTATAAATATACTAACTATATTCCTAGGGTAAAATATAGTAAGATTATTAAAACCTTAAGTAAATCAATTAGACTAATATATATAATTAGCTTAAACTATTATATTAAAGAGTTTATTAAATTATAGAATAGGATTCTAAAGAATAAGGTAGATTAGCTAATCTTCTCGGAAAAATATAGTTCTTATATTAATATTACTATAAAATAGAAATCAGGGATACGTAATAAATATGAACTTAACTAAGTTAATATTATTAGTATAATTAAATTCTTTATCTAGAATAAAAATTTTAGTTTTCTAGAATACGTTAAAGAGAGATTTAATTCTTGTAGTTTTTATAGAATTTTAGTAATATTAGAATATTTACTTATTAGCTTAACCTTATATATTAAATTAGCTATTTATTAGTTTAATATATTTAATAATATAAGCTTTATTTCTATAGATAGTAAGTATATAGAAGTATCCTAAGAAAGTAAAACTTTAGCTTTCTTTATCCCTAGAAAATAGTTAGTACTATAGCTTTAAATAGGATTTATCTTGTAAGTAATTATTATAAGTAACATTTAGTATAAAATACTAGTCTATTATAATTAAATATATAAGGAAGTAATAGGGAATATAATAAATAAAAGAACTTAAAATACTAATAGACGAGGAAAATATCTACCTTTATCCTATATATTAATAGTAGTATTTTTCTAGTATTTATTATCTTAGTAAAAGTATAGAAAGAATTTTAAAATAAAAAGAAACTATATAACTAATCTAGTAAATTATTTCGGATATATATACTAAAAACATTATTATCCTAGTAAATAGTACTAGATTTTATCTATTATAATCTTCTAAAAGAAATACTATAGTTTTAAATAGAATTTAATTATTCTTTCCTATTTAGTTATTCTTTAATTTCTAGGTGATTTCTTAATTCTAGAACTCTTTAAAATTCTAGAGATTTCATAGATTTTATATTAGTAATTAAGTTTTCCTAAGATTAATTAGAAAAGTATTATTTTAATCTTCTTTCTATGGCTTTATTCCTAGTCTTTTCTAACTATTCCCCTAATATAAATGTCTAATATTAGTTAAATAATAACTCCTGATTCTTTTTCTAATTCTTTTAACTAACTATTCTTTAATATTTCTATATTTTTAAATTCTTTAACTATTTCCTCTACTTCTATAGTATTAATATTTATCTATATATTATAAATACTAGATTAATCCTTCTATTTCATAAAATACTAAACTCTAGGTTTTCTTCTTCTTATTCATATTACTTTTATTTCTAAAATCCTTTCTATCTTATAATACTAGAATAGATCTCTAAATTCGTCTTTATATATATTATTAATTTCTATAAACTTAGTATAAATTTCTATATATTTATATAGAACTTTAGTAAAGTTAATAGCTAGAACTAGGTAAGTAATTAAATTTATAAAGTAAATATTTATAATTAATAGTAAATCTGGGTAATAAATAAATTTTCTAACTTATTCTAATATTTTAATTAATCTAGTTCCTAGAAATAAAGTTTTTACTAACTAGTTTCTAAATAGTTAATAGTTTTTTCTAAGTTAGAAATATATATAATCTCTTAGGGTAAATATAACTAGTCTATATTTATAGTTAAATATGGTTTTTAGAAGTATTTATACCTATATAATTAAACAAAATAGTTTATCCTAAATAATATCGCGTAAAATAGCTATATTTACTTTTAGAAATAAATTAAGAAACGAGTTAAACTTATATCTAAAGAAGATTTTATCTAAAGATTTAAATATAGTATTTACTAGGTTATTATTAAATGAAAATTATATTAATATAAAAGGATTAGCTTATAGTTTCTCTAGGCTTTCTAAAATAAATATATAGATTATTATTTCTACTATTTAGTTTTTCTATTTTAAAAATCTATTAATTTATAAATAATAAGTTACTAAGAAATATAGCTTAATATCTTAGGCTTTCTATATTTCTTTCTAGAATTATAATAAGACTTTTAAATTGTAATTAAAGATAATTACTTTAGAAATTCCTTAGTTTCTTATATAAAGAAACTAGAAATATATTTTTGCCTAATTTACTTATATATAAGTAGTATATCTTAGAATCAGAAGAATTACCTTAGATAATTTATCTATAACTATTTTCAATAAGTTATATAATAGGAATTCTATAGGTTTCTAAGTAAAAACATCTAATAAGTATTCAGGAAAAATTATAATATATTCTATAATTATAATATAGAATAGTATTTATAAATATAAAATAGGTTAGAGTTCTATTAAAGGTTTTATTTTTGATTTTAGTAATAGATTATAAATTAAATAATATTTAATAAATTCTGTAGTTTCTTTAGTAAATTATAGGATTATATATATTAATAATATATTATACTATTTGTTCTAGTTTTCTTAGTAATAGTTAGTTTTATATAAAACCTTAATAAATTATCTACTTATGGTATTAGGAATATATAGTTTGTATTTTCTTTAAGTATTTAATATAGTAGAAAAGCTTATTATTAAATTTCAAAAATAATCTATCTAGATTTTTTAATTATAATAATTATTTTCAGATCTTATTAAATCTAATATTAGTATAATATATTTTCCTAAATATATTCTTAGTAGCTTTATCTAATTTAATTTCCGTTATAATATATATAATTTAGTTATTCTATATCTTATTTAATTTACTCTTTCCTAGGATTAGTTTTTAACTTATTTATATCCTAGAGAATATATCTAGGATAATATTAGTATTTCTAGGGATATAATAGTATTCTAGTTAAAATTAAAAAACATATTCTACTACTAAAATAAAATATTAATTAACTCTTTTTTTATTAGTTATAAATAATATTATCTAACCTATTATACTTAGAATAGAAATATAGTTTATTAATATAATTAATAGAGTTTTCCTAGCTAATTAGATTAGAATTCTTATTTTTCAGATATTTTAAGCTAAATATATAACTTTAAGTCTAATAGGCTAATATCTTATTTAAGTATCTATAAATACTTAGCTAATATATAGAATTAGTTAAACTAAAATATATAGTATTCATTCTCTAGGTTTCTAGTTCTTTTCTTTATATTTTATATAGAAGAAGAAAAGTAGTATATTTATATTCTTATAAAGCATTAATTTAAATAAATAGTATTTAGTTTAGATTATAGTAAATTAAAATAGTTTCTATAATAAATACTAAGTTAATATTTTTAAAACTATCTTTTTTTATATTAGTTTAAAAGTTATCTTTATATAGTAGTACCTTTATCTTTATTTAGTAATAATTCTTTATTCGTAACTTTATAATAGGAGTTTTATTTTCTAATCTTTAAAAGACTTAATCCTAGATATATATCTTAGTATAAAATATTATTAATATCTTATTATATAAATCTCTTTCTCTAGAACTACTAAAGTTTTTAGAAACTTAATATTCTTTAAGTTTTATATTGTATCTTTAGTATTCGAAAATCTAAAACTATCTATTTTAAAACCTAATAGTTCAACTAAAAAGAATCCTATAGAATACTTATCTCTTTAAAATCTAAACTTATAATAATTAAATAATTTAAGAATTATATCTAATTACTAGTAGTAATATTCTATAATTTCTAATATAATAACTATATTCTTAATAAATACCTAAGTAAAATCCTAGTATAATTAAAGTTCTTTTTCTATAAATTATGAGATATATATCAGTAAGTTTCTGAATCTTATTAGTATTACTGTAGGTCTTTTTATTTTTAATAATTAATAATTAATAATTATTAATGTTTCTCAGTACTTTTTAAAAATTAGTATTTAGTATAAATATTACTTAGTATTAATTAGTATTATAAATGTCTTCCTATAGATTTTATATATAATTTCTAATTAGAATAGTATAGGATAAGTATCTAGAATAGTAATCTTATTTATTATTTTTAAATCTATAATTATTTATATTTTTTTCTCTCTATTTACTATTCTGTAAACTATAAAAATTATTCTTCTAAAAACTATATATAAATTAACCTATTTAAATTAGCTTCCTTTATATATTCTATCGAGTTTTTTATCTAGAAACTTCTAATCTTCTAAACTAACTAGATATAAGTATTATATAACTTTATTTGTATAACAGTTTTCTACTAATAATATAGTAATCCTTTTATATTCCTCTATATTAATCTATGTTTCTAGTTATTAAAAGATTAGGTATTTAATAATAATCTTTAAGATTTTTCAAATAAACTTCTTTAAATAATTATAAATTATTACTTTTTATAAAGTAAAAATAGTATTTTCTTTTGAATTAAAACTTGAAACCTAGTTTTCAGTTTTAATATAACTTATTAGTAATAGGTAAATAAGGGTTCTTACTATTAAAATAATTAAAAAGTGAAATTTTGTTTTTATCTAAGTTATAGATTATTATTTCCTCGTAATTATTAGTAGAAATATTTCTTATTTTTTAGTTTTTTGAGATTTTCTAATTATCTAATAAGTAGTTATATATAGCTACTAAAAGTTATTAACCTATTACTATATTAATTATACTATTATAAATAAGTTAAAATATAAATATATTAATTTTAAACTTTATAAAGTATTAACTAGTATATATACTAGGGTTTTTAGAGGAATTATCAAGCTCCTAGCTAATTTCACTAGATAAATATTAGGAATTCTTTTTATATATACCTATACTAGGATTTCAAAAGCTTAATATAAAGTAATCTTAATAATTCCTTTAATATTAAGAATATTAACTCTATTAAAATATTAAATTCTTAATTTAGTAGGATTCTAGTATTAAGTTTATTAACTATTTAAGCTTTAATATTAAATTTCGCTATTTTAAAAGAGTTCTTAGTTATTTCTTAGTAGAATAGTAAAAGTATTACCTATTTTATAGTCTATAACAATCTTATTACTCATAATTATATAGTTAAATCTAGGTTAACCTAATAGTTTAGTAATTAATCTAATATATTTTCTTAAATAAAATATCCTATAGTTCTTATATTGATATATATATTAAATACTATATTATTTAGTATATTTCTTACCTTAATCTAAGTTTAGGTAGTTTTAAATAAAGTAGCTAAAATATTATTATAGAGGGGGGTTTTAATTCTAGTAAATTATTATCCTAGGAAACCTTAATCTTTTTCTAATAATTCTTATAATATTACTATTCTCCCTTATATTTCTTATTTATAATTTCATAATAAGTAAGATATCTTATAGAAACGAAGAAATTATCTTAATATTCTAGTAATTCATAGTAATAATTATTTAATATATATTTATTAGAAATAAAGTTAATATCTTGTACTATAAATTCTAGAGTATTATTATCTAAATCTATAAATAGTTTATAATTATTATCTATACTATAAATATTTCCCGCTTAACGTAGTAGTTTAACGTCTAGCTAGCTCTTACTATCACGGTAGGAGCAGTAGGTTCGAATCCTATAGCGGGCAAGCACGACCAGTAAACACATATATACTTTCCGATTACGTAAAACCTTATAGTAACTACTACCGGCTATTAGCACTTACTAATAGCTATTAATATTAATAGCTAGTGACTATTAACGATAGTAGCTAGTAGTAGGTATATAGCTGGCTAGTATTAGTATCACATAACTACGATCCTTAAAAAGTAACTATAATAGATAGGCCTATACCTTCCCCATTTTATTACTTATCGTATTAACTAACTATATCTTACTACCTGAGGTTTCCTCCGTAATTTCTACAGTTCCTTAGAACTAGTAATATCTAGTAGGTAAAATAAGGCAAGAGCTGACTACCGGGTATAGCTTCCTTTAAAAAGTTCCCGAGAGGCATATAACTTTAAATAAATCAAAGACCTTTAATACAACCACAACTATACTATAAATATTATATTACTACTAGGATTCTTCTTTTATATTTCTCTTAATTTTATAGTTAGTTTAGTTATCTAAATTAATTACTTAGATATCTATAAAGTTCTAAATATTAGTTTTATTAGTTAGATTAAACTTAAGATATTAGTTATAAATAATACTTCGTATTTTAGTATCTTAGCCTATTCTTTTAGATTAATTATATTTTCTTATAAGTTTATTCTATTTCTTATTTATAGAAAAGAATCCTATATTATTAGAAGGTTTCCTTTTAGCTTAAATAATATAGTAGGATATTTCTTTAACTATATAGTATAGTTAATTAAAATAGGTTAGGTCTAAAACTTAACTTAATAAACTAGTCTATATTTTAGATAATTAATTTATAAATCTAGCTTAATTTATAGTATTTTAAAGTTTAATCTATTATTTCTATATATATTTTCTTCTTATATCTTTCTATTTTCTAGAAATCATATTTCTTACTTATCTATCTTAGTATTCTACTAGGACTTTAATCTACTAGTCTTTTTCTATACTTAATTTAGGTTTTAGGATTTCTATTATAAGATTTAAGTTTAATTTATTGTAAATAATTCTAAGAATTTCTAATTTATATTATTAAGCTTATTGTATAAAACTTATACTTTTAATAATAAATATCTAAAAGTTTAGTTTATTATAAATATTCTTTATAGTATAGAATATTTTCTTAAGTTTATATTTAGTAATTGAAATAAGTATTATAAATCTTCTTCTTAGAAAAGTAATCTTATTTGTAGTTTATATTAGTAGTATTTAAAAACTAATTATTACTTATTAATTAGATCTATTATATACTAATTAAAAGTAATTCTATAAAGATATTATAGTATATTTTTAATTTTAGCTAATTAATAGTAACTAGAATTATCTATATAAAGTTTTACTATTTTCATAACTTATTTTATATTTATATAGATTCTTTTAATACTTTCTATATAGAATTCTCTAGAGAAATTAAATTTGTTAGGGGGATTAAAAAATCTAATTTCTTCTAATTTAAACTTATAGTTCTATAGTAGTTCCTTAAATAATTTATCTAGTAAATTAAACTCTAAATTACTTTCTTTTTTTATTATTACTAGTAATTTTAGTAGTAATCTTAGTAGTAACCTAGATAAGTATTTAGTATTATTTCTATTTCTTTTTTTTAATAATTATAGTATTCTCTATATTTAGTAAAGTATAACTAAAAACTACTAATAATTACTTAGATTTAGAAATAGAGAAAAAAGTAGATTAATAAGTAAATCTATAAATAGATTAAGAAGTAGATTAAGAAATAATTCTAGAAATAATACTAGAAATTATTAAGTTTATTATTATACTAGATTTAGATTTATAAGTATTTATTTTAGTATTAGAATATTCTTTTTTATTTCCTAGTATCTTATAACTTCTAATATAGATTTATTATAATTATTAATAGAAGTTAAAATATTATTTTAATTATCATATTAATAGTAAAAATATCCTAATAAATTAACTTTATCCTTAGATTTAATATTTATTTAAATTATATTTTATGGATTTATTAAATTTCTAGGGATTCCTAGGTTTCTTATAATAAATATTAATAATAGTTTAATAAAAGAAATAATAGAGGTAATATTTTAAGTTAATTAGGTTTTATAAGGGATATAAGAAAAAGAGTTATTTTATTTAGAAAAAATTAAAATAGAAGACAATTACTTAGGTTTCTTAAATCTAATTAGGGAGTTTTATAAATCCTTAGTTTTTTAGAAGATCTAGTTCTTAATTTTCTTTATCTAAAACCTAGTAATAATCTATTTAATTATAGATTAATAATAATATTTTATAATGATTATTCTAATTAGGGATTTTATAGTTATTCCTCTATAATAAATAGTATTTTCCTAGATATTAAGTTTACTTTAATATTATAATAATTAGGATCTTTATTATAAATTATTAAAACTATAATTTAAACTTATATTTCCATTTTATTTGAATATGTAGGAATTAGTATAAAATGAATAGAGTAAGATAAGTTTAAAGAATTTCTAATATTAATTCTAATAACTTAATTTTATATTATAATAAATATCTTTAAAATAAAAATATATCTCTATTATATATGATAATTATTTAATTTACTTAAAATAGATTTGATAGTAAAATAAATTAGACTATTTAAATAATTATAATATTAGTTTTATTTATTATTTATTAACTTTAGTATAATCTTAATAGTATAATCCTTTAGTAAATATAAGATAATTTATTAATTACTAGTATTAGGGTTCTATTATTAATTTAATATTCTCTAGTTATATTAATTAGTTATTTATAAAATAAACTAAAATCCTAATAATAAAAAATAAGTTATACTACTAATTATTATATTTTAATACTAGTAAAATAATAGTATAAAAACTAATAATTCTTTAAATTTTCTATCTAGGACTTACTTAGATTTCGATAGTATTTCTCTAAAGAAATCCTAGAGAAACCCTAGAGAGATTTATAAGGAAATTATAGTAATTTCTAATAAGACATCCTAGTAATTTCTAGTAGGAAATCTTAGTAATTTCTAGTAGGAAATTTCTAGTAAATATCTATTAGAATCCTAAGCTTTCTATAGTATTCTATAATACTTATTTATATAAATATAGAAAGTTCTAGTATTTATTATTATTATTCTTATATCATCTAATTAAATAAAGCTATATAAAACTCTAAATATAAAATCTAATAATTACTTACTAATTACTCTAATACTAAATTCATAATAAATAAATAATATAGTATATGGTTTGAATATAGGTTATTGAAAGATATACTTTATTTAGATTAGACTAAAGTGCTTAAATATGTATAAATGAAACGGTTAGGCTTTATATAAGCTAGTATAGCTATATAGTAGACTTAGTACTATATTTACTCTCATATATCCCCCTAGTAGTAGGACTGCTAGAGACGCTTTTATATCTTTTTAAGTAATATGCTAATATAGATAAAATAGAGTAAATAGCTTCTAAAAATAGGTTTTTAATTACTTAAATAACAGAAATTGATAAAGTGATTATAATTTATTATATATTTAATTATTCTTATTATATTAGTAGAAGTTATTAGTTAGCTTTTTTTCAAATCAATTGTTATCTTATATTTGTATATACTATAAATAATTATCTTATTACCTTTTTACTTATTAGTTTCTTTTTTCCTACTTATATTAACATTTTAATAGTTATTCTTTTATACGTATAAGCGGTATATTTTATTGATATAGCTTTTATATAATAACTTTAATTACAATAATATATATTATTTATTACTGATATTTTAACTATAGGATAAACCTATTAAATCTATTAGGGAAAGAACTAGTAGAGTTAAGGATTCTTCTATTACAGTTAAGAAATAAATTATTAATACTAAAGATATATATAATATTACTAATAATCTCTTAGTATATCTTGATTTAACCTATTCATTAAATAAACATATACTAGTTTTTACTTATTTTATTTCTAAACTTAAATAGAGACTTCTTCATTCTAATTTAGAGTATAATAAAAACTCTAAATTTAAACCTATATTATGATAAATAAATAATATAGCATATAGTCTAAAAGTAAGTTATTGAAAGGTATATCTTCTTCTAATTAGAATAAAGTATTCGAATACCCATAAATAGAACGGTAATACCTTATATAAACTACCCAAATTATATAGTAGCTAGTAGAGTTATATAATAGCTTTAATATTATATATATTCTTATATATCCCGCTAGTAGTAAAGCTACTAAAGATACCCTTGTATTATTTAACTAATATACTAAATAAATAAATATAGGATAAATAGTTTCTAAAATAGATCTTCTAGTACTTAAACAAAAGACATTAATAAAGTTATTATAATCTATTACATATTTAACTATTTTTATTAAGTATTAGTAAAAGTAATTAGTTAATCCCTTCTAAAATTACTAGTAGTTTAATCTTTTTATATATTATAAATAAATTATTTATTAATTTTTTAGCTACTAGTTTTCTTTCTTTTCTTCTATATTAATATTTTTAATAGTTACCTTCTTATTTTATTAGTAGTATATATTACTAATATAGATTCTATATATTAGATTTAAGTATAATAATATATATTAATTATCACTAATATTCTAACTATAAAATAGGCTTTTTAGGTCTATTAAAAATAGTATTATTATACCTGAAGACCCTTTTACTAAAATTAAGATATAAACTATTAATACTAATATTAATATTATAAAATATAACTATTAACCTTTTAAAATACTTTATATCTTTTTTAACTAGTAATCTAATAATAGCTTTCGCCTATTATATAAATACTACTTTTTCTTATTCCATAACTAATTATTTATTTATATTATAGTTTGTAGTAAGTATTTTCTTATTACTCAAAGATAGTTCCTAAGTAAACTTTATATATTAGCACTACTATCATTACTTAATTCTAGAATATTAATAATATAGTATTTTAGAATGTAATATACTTATCTAGTAATTTACTAAAAGTATACTAGTAAATATTGGATATTTATATAGTTCTTTCCTAGTTTTGTTCTATTTATATATTGTAAATTATTAATACTAGAAAAAGCTTATTCTTATCTTTATAATTAACTTAGAGAAACTAGAAAGTATATACTATAAACTTTAGTTCTATTATATTATTTTAATTTTATCAAGAAAAGATATTATGGTATTTTATAAAATAACTTAAATAATATTTTAAAATAAAGCTAAATTCTAATAAAACTTCTATGTATTGAATTTTCTATTCTAAGATACGTTTTAAACTTATAAGGTATTCTAAACGTTCATAATTAAAGAGAATAGTAAATAGCTCTACTATATTTTATCATTCTACTAATTATACTTTAAAATATAATATAATTACTAGTAGTTCTTTATTATAAATAATATAACTCTACTAAGTCAGGATAAATCTAGCTAAATAATATATAATTAACTATAGTATACTATCCTTATTTTCCTATAATAAATAACTATTTAATATTACTCCTAAGTATTTTATTTTTATTTTTGTATACTATCCTAGATCTTATTAAACTATAACTAGTTCTAAAATGAATATAAATTAAAATGTTCTAAATAATTACTAGTATATAATATCCTAATAAAATAGTATTTTTTCTTATATAAGTTATACAAAAGAATCTATTATATTCAAGAATTAGTACTAAGTATAGTAGTTGAGAGATTTCTAGTAACGTAAAAGACTAGAAATCTTATTTGTATTAAATAAACCTATAAGAAGAATATAAATAACTAGTAAAATAAGTATTAGTTTTCCTAACGTAATAAGTAATATAACTACTAAAGTTAAATTAATCTATATTAAATTAATTATGAATTATATATATCCCTTTTTACTTAAACTAGAAAATATTATAACTAGTAATTTAATAAAACCTATAAATCTATATATCTATATCTTTTTTCGTATATTACTAATAATTCAAATAGTTAAGCTATTAACTATATCTATCTTTACTTTATTCTTTATAGAATCTAAAATAACCTATTAGTATTAAAATTATAATTTCTTAAGCATAACTAGGTATAATATTCCTAGGATTATATAAAATAAAGGTTTAGATATTTCCTACTAAAATTAATTTATACTTTAGTTGTTTTCATAATATAAACTCCCTAATCAATACTTAGAAGAATACTTAACTAGTATAATGATCATAATATAACTAATATGAAATTCTATTATTTCATAAACCTTTTACTAACTACTTTATAATAATTATAATTACTGTTAACTCAAATAGAAGTAAAAAAACGTTTTATTGATTAATATCTAAACTAAAAAGAATAACATTTTTCTTTATTTCTATATCTTCCTAGTTTCAGGTATTATTTTAATGTTATTACTGATAATTATATTAATTTACTACTTAAAAAGGGTTTTCTAAAAAACTTAATCCCTTCTTTATTATCGATGACTTTTTTATCCAACTATAAAACATAAATATTGATATTAGAAGCTACTAATAAGTAAGTAAAATATAGCTCATATTTAATAATAAAATAATCTTTAGTATTATAAAACACATAAATACTAGCCTATATATATACCTAGATAATTAACAAATTTACTTAGTAAGCTTAATATATATTTATAGTAAGAGTTAATTAAAGTCTACTAGTAATAATTACTTATTTATCTAACCTTTTATAATAGGGAAAAGTAGTATTATGGTAGTATAATACTAATACTAGGATAATTTAAATTATTCCTATACTTATTATTAATATATTTCTATTCTAATTAATTATTAGCTCTAGCTAGGATAAAACCTATAACTAACTATAGTTTCATAATTCTATATTCAAAACCTTAAAATCTATTATAATTATATAATAGTATTAAATAGTAGGGGAGGGGCCGATAGCTCGCTCTCTACTACAACTATTAGTAGACATATTACCCCCTAAAGTATAACTTTAGCCCTCCTACCCCCCCTACTAATTACTATAGCTAGCCCCTAGTTAATCTAANCAGCCCTCCTACCCCCCTCCCCCCTACTAACTACTATAATTAGCCCCTAGTTAATCCGGGGCTAAACCTTTCACAGCTATAGCAGTTAGTATACCTACCCTGCGTTAACTTTTTCAATAATAAATAATTAACAATTCCTTCCACAATAACCTTATACTTTTACGCTTTTACGCTTTTATAGCTACGTATAATTCGAATATCTCGAGATATTTAATTACTACTAACTATAAGTACTCTATTCAAATTATAACCTTAATATCTATAACTTTAATATCCCTATTATAAACTAAGCTTTACTTACCCCTAAAATAAGACTTTATACTACTAATATGAAAGTTCTCTACTACTAATATAAACTAACTTATAATCTCTATATAAGTATAGTAAAACTTAGTTTATTCTTATTAGTAAATAATTTTAAGATATTAAGTATAGTTAACTTATAAATAATACTTTTATAGATATAGATACTTCTAGTATAGCTAGATAACTTTTAAAACCTCTATAATTATATTATTATAATACTCTAAAGTATCTGATAACTAGTATTATAATAGTATATTAATGTTAAAGTATTACCTAATTAATACCTAATCCTTAATATTATTAATTTAGTATAGTAAGGTATAAGTTAGCTAGATAATCTTCTTTTAAATATTTGTAAGTTACTTATTAATCATAATACTCGGGATAAGTTTATTAAGATTTATTTTAATAAAGTAATAGTCTTAGTTTAATAGTTATAGCTAGATATATCTATACCTATTCTATAATTTCCTTTCTATAAATAGTTATATAGCTTTCGAGGAGATTTCAGTTCTATTATAAAAGATATAGAAAAGTAATAAATTACAGAATACCTAGCTCTTATAAGTATTCTGTTTTATTCTATTTTCAAGAAGTTTATAAAAGCTCTTAACTTTATAACTTTAGTAGTTATTTTCAGCTATATATACTAAACCTTAGCCTAAATAAAGCTTTCCCTATATAGATTATTACTATAAAGTCTTCTACAACTATAGGGTTAAATATTAAAACTAAAGATATAATTATCTACGATAATAAGTAATTTCATTACTATTTTAACTAGTTATAAGCTAGTATTAGCACGAATACTATTATCAGGTAAAATTTATAGTTAAATCTAAAATATCGGAACTAGGGGTATAATTATCTATAATAATAAGTAATTTCATTACTATTTTAACTAGTTATAAGCTAGTATTAGCACGAATACTATTATCAGGTAAAATTTATAGTTAAATCTATATATAGGGTAAAGAGCTTAGATACTATTCTAAGTATAGAACAAAAGTAACTAAATTAAATAATATTACTTATATTAAACATTTCTATATTAATATTATCTTAGAAATACTATTCTTCAATATAACTAAAATCTAGTATATAAAACTAGACTATAATTTAGGTTTAGTTAAATTAAATACTTTATTATTATAAGATAGCTATTTAGAAAGTATAAATTTATTTTCTTTAAATATAAACCTATTTTAGACTATCTTATAGTCTATTTAAGTATTTCTAGTATTACCTCGGAATTACTAAATATTCTTTTTTCTTAATTATATTTTAAGATAGTTTTCTTAGAATTAAAGTTTAATCATACTTATATATAATACTTCTAAATAAAATATCTAAAGTAGACTACTTTTGAGTATTTGATTTTGAATATTTAAGGGGTAAGGATTATAGTATTAAAGTAATTAGACTATTCTTATTATATAATATTTTATTCTTAATAAGTTATTTCTAGATGAATTTTAGAGTTATATTTAGTTTACTTATTTTATCATATTATTTAAAATTAATTTGACTTCTTTAAAATATATATAGGTAATTCTTTGGTTTTTATTATTAAAGATATATTTGCAGGTTTATCCTTTTTATTTATATTACTTAATAAAGTTTATAATTTAGTCTTTTAAGTATGATTAATATTTAAGAAATAGGTAAAAAGATAGAGAGGTTTTTTAATCTATAAGATTTAATAAGATATTAAGAGAATAGTAATAAGAACTAATAGAGAAATCAGTTATTGGAAATAAATAATAGAGTAAAAGATTAATCTTAAGTTATTTCTTTCTTATACTAAAAAGCTAGTTAGAATAAGTAAATATACTAGAAAAGAGCTAATTATTTAAAAGATAAAAATATAAGAAGTTATAAGATTATGATTTAAACTATAAATAGAGCTAATTTAGATAGTAACTATATTATATAATATATCTCTAAATATTTAAAATAGCTAGAAATTACTATATAAGGTTAAAAAAGCTTAGTATAAGTAGTATTTTAATTAGTAAGTACTAGAATATATTCTAAGTTTTTATTAAGATTCATAGTTTTATTAGGGATAAATTTATATTCATAGTTATTAAGTATATTTACTTCAAAATACTATATATAAAGTGTTTTGAAAAGGTTATTTAAAGTTAAACTAAAGAGATATATTAGATACTTAGTAGGTTATATTCTAAATACTTATAAGTTTTATAAAATCTAGATCTTTACTTTTTAGAAAGTTTTTATTACTTGAAATATTAAATTTAATAAGATAGAATTTTATTTAAAGTAAGATTCTTACGACGTATTAATGAAAGAAATTATAAACTTACTAGTTAATTAATTATTAAAAAAGAAAAAGACTTTATCTTTAAAATACTTAGAGATTTTAGAATAGCAAGAATACTTAATAAGGGGATTTCCTTTTTAATAGTTATCTTGTTAGTATTAGAAGTAGCCTAAAATATCAAGTTAAGCTTAAAATTAATTTCTAAAACTAGAGAGAAAAGTTTTATTATATTTAAATTAATACTTAAACTAATAGGTTTAGTCTAGGTTTCTAATTAATAATAATTAGATATAATGATTTTAAGTAAGAATCGGAGTTTGGGAAATATATTAATAACTAGAAAACTAGATAGTATACTTAAAATTAAAGATCTAGTTAACTAAAAAAGAATACTTATTTTAATTAAAAATAGAAGTAATCGTTTTATAACCCCTATTTAGTTAACTTAGGATAAACTAAAGTATAACTCTAAATTTTAACTAATTAGGTTAAGGTTTTCAACTATTTAAGAACTAGGCTAATAATATAGAAATAGATAATAATAGTAATTAGAGCTAGAGATTACTATTAATAATTATATAGTATTTTTAAAAGAATATAATAGTAGTATTTTATATTTCTCGGAATATAAATAAAATAGCTTTACTAGTATTTATTTATCTAATTAGTAGTAGGGGCTAGATAAAACTAGTTTTAACTTCTTAATAGTTTTCTTTATTATTTAAAATATAGTATTAAAAAAGAAAGATCTTTCTACTAAAATTTAAATATATTTTAATTAACTAGTTATACTACTAAAGACTTAGAAAAATATTACTAATTTATTAGAACTACTATAAAAATTCTTTATTAAAATAATAAAAACTAAGATTATAAAGTTAAAAGAGAAAAGTACTTAGTAAGAAATAGATTACTAAGATATTAGAAATAAACTTCTTCTTCTTAAATAAGTTTTTATTTATAATATAAATATAAATAGTTTTTTAGAATAGTATAAAATAAGGATTTATATACATAAAAATATATAACTAGTTAATCTATTATAAACTATATATATAATAACTATAATTACTTAAATATTTTAAGTAATTATAATAATTATAATATAATTNAATAGATTACTAGAATACTAGATCTAGGTTTTTTCCTCTTAAGTAAGTTTTTATTTATAAAATAGATATAAATAGTTTTCTAGAATAGTATAAAGTAAGGATATATATATATATAGGGATTCATAATTAGTTAATTTATTACAAATTATATATATAGTAATACTAACTACTTAAACTCTTTAAATAACTATAATAGTTATAGAATAGTTTAATCTTAAGATCTACTAGTTTAATATTATTAATATATCTCTAGATACTATAAAGGATTTTAATAGATTTCTAATAATAGTTAAACTACTAGATAGACTTAAAGTCATAGAGTATTGTATAGAACTTAAATATATTTTATATAGACTTCGAGATATATTCTTTAATATATAAGACTTTTTATATTATTCTTAAGTTATTAAAATTCTAGTTATAATTAAAAGAGTTTTATTTATTTACAAATAAGAGTTTAAGTATCCTTATCTCATTCTATATAGATAATATTTTTCTCTCATATTATAAAGTGATTAAAAAAGAGGTTTTCGGGATTATTAAAAGTATTAAGTATATTTATAGATTTAAAAAATAAAGTCTTACTAAATATTTGCTAGAAATTTAAATAGTTAGAGATTATAAGTATTATAAGATTTATTTGGTTTATAATATATATATGATTAAGATTTCTAAGTATTTTAATCTTAACTATAGCGTAACTCTAATAATACTACTTCTAGTAATAACTCTTATTATAAATACTAATTAAGTTATACTTAAAGAGATTTATAAATATTAAATAAAAGTTAGTTTAGTTCTTTATACTTTTATTATAATATAGCTAGATATTTTATTTTTATATTTTTCATTTTTAAAATACTTTATAAATTCCTTTTAAATATACTTAGAATTTATAAACTATATAATTTAGTATTTTAATAGGATAAGATTCTTAGTATTATAGTTTAGAAGTTTAGGGGGTATTAATAAGATATTTTAGAAATTCTTAATTACTAGAAATATTCTATTTATAGATTATAAAGAAGTTTAAAACTTAAATTATAATTATATTATTAATCTATTTAGAAAACTAATTTAGTAGAAAGCTATGT
The DNA here is from genome assembly GCA_004367215.1 of Colletotrichum trifolii. Taxonomy (NCBI): domain Eukaryota; kingdom Fungi; phylum Ascomycota; class Sordariomycetes; order Glomerellales; family Glomerellaceae; genus Colletotrichum; species Colletotrichum trifolii. Next base: position 32,968 of record RYZW01000358.1, read on the forward strand.
AGTAGAGTATTATAATTATATTAATAGTTAAAATAGAACTTCTTAGTCTAGAATATATTTTAAAAGAGTTATAGTACTAAAAAGATTATTTTAAGATATTAAGCTTACTTTCAGAGATATTTAGAGAATCTATTATCATAATTACTAAATCATTAAACTAGTAATCTTGGATAGTAAATACCTTTTAATTAAATTTTAATATATAGATATTTAATGGATTTATTTAGTTACTTTTGCTCTATACTTAGAATAGTATCTAAGCTCTTTACCCTATATATAGATTGAACTATAAACCTTACCCAATAACAGCATTCATGCTAATACTAGCTTTAAAAGCTTTACTTATAAGCTATCTTTTTAAATAATACTATTAATACTCTATTTATGTCTTATAAGAAGTATTCTAAATAATACTATTACTTTTATTAAACTTCTACTATTATAATAGGAAGAATAGTATTATTTTTAGGTTATTTAAGTATTTTTTATTTATTAGGGGGTATTCTAGGTATAGTATTTCTAATATTCTTAATATCTCAAAATTCCTCTTCTTACTATGGTTTTAAGTAGTTTAACTAGTCTATTATAACAATCTAAGTAAGACAAATACGTAATTAGTAATTTTGGAGAAACTTTATAAAGCTATTAGCTATACAATCTCCTGAAAATATATATTTAATCTTAAAATACTTTTACTAGGCTTCTTATTATAACTAGTAATTATAGATATCTACGTATTCTAACTTTATATATAATTAAACTATCTTAGCTATTATAAAATATATTATTTACTAGTTATTATACTAGATTTAGATAGCTAGGTGAAGTTTATATGTTATATTTGTACTAAATATATTTATTATAAGATTTATTTGAAGTATAGTAATAAGGTAACTAGTAAAAATAGCTTTTTAAGTAATTTAAAATAATACTAAAAGTTCAATTTTAGTTGTTAAAATAGTAATAGTATTTTATTTATTAGTTTATTATATTATTAGGTTTCTAAAGAGATATATAGTATATATTTAAGAGTTTTTTTAATTATTACTATTATCTATAAAGCAGAGATATATAATATATATTCAAAGGTTTTTTTAATTATTACTATTATCCGCGAAACTAGTATTTATAGTAATAATAAAGTTATTAAATAGATTACTAGTTTTATAGCTAAACTTGAAATAGAGGTTCTTTATCTTACTAAAGTATTATATTATTTATTCAGTTTTAATATAGTGGTTATTTAAAAAGCTTTAGTTGCAATGTAAAATTAGTCCACTATATAAGTAATATCTAGTTTTATAATAATTATAGTATAATTAATAAAGTTAACATTTTATGAATAGTTTTCAATTTCTATATAAGAGATTTAATCATATTATAGGAAAGGTTTATTAGAGTTTAGAAAGGTTTTGAATTATTTCATATATTATACATATTTCGTGAGGTACTTAAATAGCTTTTTAATATATATTACTTATAAAAGCTATAGCTATTATACTACTTAATCTCGAATAGCTTTAATACTAAGAAATTACTATAAATTATTTTTTTTCTTGAAATAGTATTCCTTAGAGGTTTATTAATAATATAAATATTTTAGATATATCTTTTAAGGGAAAGGAGAATATATAATTATTGATGGAGAAAAAGAAGATAATATGCTTTTTAAATTAGTAATAAGGCTTTCCCGTAATAGGTTTAAAATTGAAGTATTTAAAACTTATTTCTAAGTAGTATTACTAGAAGAGGGGAAACTTCTAAAAACTCTATAATATATTATTTAGGTAGTAGATCTTGTTTTGTATTTGATAATTTAGTAGTATCTCTATATAAATAGTTTTATTAAATGTTATTTATATACATATATTAATTATGTTATATTAGAATAGTTCGAGATTAGAGTAGTTAGTAATTACTATAAAAGTTTAAAATAATATATTTATTAGAGTTATTATATAGGTTTCGTAGTTATCTTACAATTCTTAATCTCTATAAATAACTAAGTAAGCTTTAATTCTTAGGAAATATTTCTACTTATTAAACTTATAAGTATAAACCTAGTAGTATTTTAAAATCTTTAAGCTTTTCACGAGAGTTTTACTGATTTTACTTTAGGAATAAGATTTAATATGATTCTTAAGATAAACCTTTTTAGCTTTTACTATTATTTTAGTATATAGATAAATAAGTATTATTAAGTAAGATATAAGTAATAGTAATAACCTTTATTATAAACCTCCTAGAGTGGAAACTTCTATTCCCCTATATTTTAAGTATTCTCTAATATGTAATTTACTTTATAATTAAAGTTTATTATTAAAATTCCTAATATTTATATCTTAGAATCTTGAAAAGAATTAAATATCTAGGATTTGTCTAGTTAATTATTTATATAATTCTATAATTATAAGTAAGAATATTTTAAAATATTTTAAAATAATTAAAAAGTATTAGTTAAAAAAGTAATTTTAAACGAAGATTTTCTAGTAATTCTAATATAGTATCTTATCTATCCCTTATACTTAACCTTATCCAGAGATACCTAAACTTTTTATTTTTTTATAGTCTTATCTATATAAATCAAATCGTAGAAAAATATAATAGGTAATTCTAGAAGGGTTATTAATATAAACTTCGTAGTTTTAAATACTTTATAAAACTTAGGAGTAACTATTATATAAATATAAGACTTTAAACTACTATAGCTATTTCTTATTATATTAACTATTTTATTAGGTTTTTTACTTAAGTTTAGATAAGTAATTAAGTTAATTTTAAGTAGTTCTACTATAGTTATTTACTCTTATAACTATTAAGTAACTTTGTTAAAATTAAACTATTTAAAGTTATCTTATAAAAAGACTAAATCTCTATTAAAGAAAAGTATTTTATCGAAAGAAATATTATAAGCTATAATAACCTCGTTTTGAAGTAAATTCTATACTTAATACTAATAAGTTAAAGTATAGCTAACTAGAAAGCCGATAAAAGTATACTTCTTCAGGTAGGCTAGCTAGTTATATTTTATCTAAATTTATAATAAAAATAAAATATTTATAGCTATAAGTATAAAAATAAATTAAATCTAGTTTTATAGTATTATCTTTTTAAGTAACTTTGTAAAACTTCTTATATAGTATTCGCTAATCTAAAAAGTATATTAGTATTTAATTATAAAGAAATACTATAACCTGTAGAATGTTAGGTTAGAGATCGTAAAGTAACTTACTACTATACTTCATAGCTTTTACGTAAAATTTAATAATTATTCTAAAATATTTAGTATTTCCGTTTTAATTCTAAGTATATAGAGTAGATAGCTTGAGGTATATATTTTAAGAAACAAAGTCTAATTTTAACTTTTTATACCTAGGGATTTCGTTATTATACCTAAAAAGCTTAATATTAACGCTATACTAGTATTTAAAAAGTACTATAAAACTCTTAAATACTCCTATTATTATAGCTCTAATATAGTTAATAAGATAAAAGTTCTAAGAATAGTTAGTAGTTTAATTTATAAATATTTAAGTAGAAGTATAGTTATTATAGCCCTAGTAATAGGAGTAAAAGTTAGAAATAATATATTCTTTAAAAGTAGTATATAAAGTACTCTCGCGTTCTATATAGCAAATCTTTTATTTAGCTTTACTAATACTATATATTCTATATACTTTCTAAGTAAACTAGTAGCTATTATATTTTATATAGCTATTAGTAATCTAAATATTTTATATAGTAGAAATAAAATAATTTAGAAGTTTTCTACTAAGATATCCTAAATATTAATACTAGAACTATATATTACCTTTTAGGGGTTTTTAAAAAGTATTTATAATATACTACTAATACTAGTAATATCTAGGAGAAAACTTATACTATACTAACTATATAGCTAAAATAGTTAATATTTTATAAAATATATAATATTTAAAAGCTTATTAGTTATATTTAGTTACTTTTACTCTATACCTAGAATAATATCTAAGCTCTTTACTCTATATATAGATTTATCTATAAACTTTACCTAATAATAATATTTATACTAATACTAGCTTATAACTAGTTAAAATAGTACTAAAATTACCTATTATTATAAATAATTATACCCCTAGTTCTAATATTCAACTTTATAGTAATAGAAGACCTCGTAGTAATAATTAGGGAAAACTTTATTAAGACTAGCTAAAGCTTAATATATATAGCTAAAAGTAACTATTAAGGTTATAGGGTTAAGAACTTTTTTAAACCTCTTAAAAATAGAATAAAACAAAATACCTATTTCGAGATATAAAAGCTAGGTATTCTATAATCTATCACTTTTCTATAACTAAACTATCCTTAGTATAGCCTAGAAACTAGAATAGTAGTATATTATATTTTTATAATAAAATCGAAATCTCCCTAAAATCTATATAGCTACTTATAAAAAGATAACTATAAGATAAGTATAGAGATATCTAGTTATAACTATTATAACTAAAACTATTAATATATTAAACTAAACTTTAATAAAATTATTCTAAATACTATAATTGAAAAATAGCTTATAGATATTTAAAAGAAGATTATCTAGTTATCCTATAAACTACTATACTAAGCTAATAATACTAGGAATTAGGTATGAATTAGATAATACCTTAATATTAATACCCTACTATAATATTAATTACTAGATACTTTAAAGTATTATAATACTATAATTATAAAGGTTTTAAAAACTATTTAAATATACTAGAAATATCCGCGTCTATATAAGTATTATTTATATATTAACTATACTTAATATATTAAAATTATTTACTAATAAGAGTAGGCTAAGTCCCGCTATACTTATATAGAGATTATAAGTTAACTTATATTAATAATAGAGAACTTTTATATTAGTAATGTAAAATCTCGTCTCGGGGGTAGGTAAAGCTTAGTCTAGGAAATATTAAAGTTACGGATATCGAGGTTATAATAAATATTTAAATAGAATACTTATAGTTAATAGTAATTAAATATCGCGAGATATTCGAATTATATATAGCTATAAGGGCGTAAAGGCGTGAAAGCGTGAGGTTATCGCGGAAGGAATTATTAGTTATTTATTATCTACGAAAAGGTTAATATAAGGTAAGTATACTAACTATAGCTACGAAGGGTTCAGCCCCGGATTAACTAGAAGCTAGCTATAGTAATTAGTAGGGGGGGTAAGAAAACTAAAATTATATTTCAAAAAGCAATATATCTACTAATAGTTATAGTAGAGAGCAAACCATTAGCCCCTCCCCTTATTAGTTATATTATAGTAGTTATATTGAAGGTCTCTGATCTATTTAAAGTTATATGCCTCTCTGGGACCCTTTAAAAGTAGTTGTACCTAGTTATTAGCTCTTGCCTTATTTACCCTATAGATACTACTAGTACTGAGGAACCGTTTAAATAGAGGAAACCTCAGGTAGTAAACGCGGTTAGTTAATACGATAGTTGACAAATAGGGAAGGTATAGGCCTATCTGTCGCAGTTACTCTTTAAGGATCGCAGTTACGTGACACCAGATATTAGCTAGCCGGCAGCACCTATTACTAGCCGCTATTAATAGTCGCTAGTTATTAATAGTAGTAGCGGCAAGAGCCGATAGCCGGTAGCAGTTGCTACATATGGTTTACGCAATCGGAAGGTACGTATACATACATGCCTACTGGTCGCGCTTGCCCGCCGCAGGATTCGAACCTACTACTCCTACTGCGACAGTAAGAGCCAGCTAGACGTTAAACTACTATATCAAGCGGGTCTTATTAGTTATATTAAATATTAATAGCTATATTTTTAGAGTAATGATTCCTCTATAGTTATAATGAGTAATTTAGTTTAGTATTTTACTAGTAGTTTTATTTTTATAATTACTAAAAAGAAATAGAATTTATTATTAGAATAGTATAGAGAATAATATTATAGAAATATAATTTAATTTCTTTATTTTCTATAAACTAAATAAATATCTTAGTATCTCTATAGCTAGTAGTTAGTATAAGCTTTATACTATATTAAATATTATTTCTTACTAGAACTCTTTAAAAACTTATAAAATATTTTGTATCCTGGAAAATATAAACTAAAATACCTAAATTAAAGATAAAAGAATCTTAAAAAGGTTATTACTAAGGCTTCTCCTTATAGTATACTTACTATATAGTATTATAACTAATTTAGCTAGAAAACTAGTTATATAGTTACTATTATCTAAAATTCTAAACTTTCTTTAAAAGATCTAAATCTAAAGATAGTTACTATTATCTAAAACTCTTAACTTTTCTTAAGAAATCTAAATTTAAGATAAATAACTATTTAATCTTCTTTTTAGTTAAAGTATTTAGTACTTAACTTTTATAGGTTAATTAGAAGTATATATAGTAATAGTATACTAAAGGGTAGTTTAAGCTATATTTTAGAACATATAGGGGTTTATTAGAGTTTGAGTAATATCTCTTATTATTTGAAGTATTTAAAGTGGTTATAGGAGCTTTAGTTAAAACATTAAAAATACTATAGCTTATTTTACTATTAAAGAGAGATTCGGGGAGGTACTATATAGCTTCTATAATAACTAAAATAACTTTATCCAGTAGTATTGAGTTTAAATAGCTATAAATTATAAATATATAGCTTTATATATAGGCTTTAATAGGCCAGTAGGTTAGCGAAATTATAAAATTATAAGTTTATAATATTCTAGTAATAGATAAAGTATAGTTAGCTATTTAGGTTTTATATATAGTATTTTATTATTTCTAAAACTACGTTTTAGTTATTACTTTCATGATACAATACTTAAGTTTTATAGACTAAAATATCTGGTAATATACTATAGTAGTATTTTAGAAGTATAGATTATCTATAATACTAAAGTAGTTATAGAGGTTTATAGCTTATACTACTATATTTTCCTCTATATAGTAGTACTAATACTATAATACTTTACTTATATACTTAAGGATTCAACTTATNCTTTACTTATATACTTAAGGATTCAACTTATTAAGTAAACTTAGTTTAAATACTCATATTAATAGTCTTAAGCTTTTAAAGTATAAAAACTATAAAGGGTTATATAAACTTTTAAACCTTTCTCTATAAAATCTATAATATATTTTATATGAATTTCTTTAGTAGTATTAACTAGGAGTTATTAATTTTCCTTATAGTTAATCTTTCTAAGGGTAGAACTTTCGAGAATAATTATGTTAGGTATCTTATAGGCTTATTAATACTACTTAGTTTTTAGAAAGTCACTTAAGAGTAGTTTTTAAAAAGGTTTTATATAGAAGTTTTAGTAAGTTATTATTTTAGGGTTAAGGTATTTTTATAGATTATAAACTTTAGTTTTTACTTAGAAAGTATTATACTAGGTAAGCTACTAATTAGTACTTTTTAGAACTCAAAAAGAAGTATATTTAGTAGATATTTTAATAGTTAAAATATATTTAGTTATTTTTGCTCTATACCTGGAATAGTATCTAAGCTCTTTACCTTATATATAGATTTATCTATAAACCTTACCTAGTAATAGTATTTATACTAATACTAGCTTATAACTAGTTGAAATAGTAATGAAATTACTTATTATTATAGATAATTATACCCCTAGTTCTG